>SNQJ01S0025296.1:143651-165445 GCA_010110895.2 Picea sitchensis
ATTCCAACCCATGGATATTGCGGATGATATAAAGACTCATGTAGAGGTATGTCTGGTTTATTGGAACAAGTAATCATCATAGTCTTCTCCCTCCATCTGGGAGAACCTCTACACTTTTCTTCATCACAAATTTCAGTTCCTCTTCTTGATTGGTTTTATTGAGTTCATATTAGGATGGTAATCTTGTGATTATTAATACAGTGATTGGTTGTTCTGGCTTCTCTTTCTTTCTTTGAATATTCATGTTCTTCCTGGTGTTTTTCTTTAGCTCTTGGGTCCATGGAGTTTCTTATAGATTCCATGCCCTAAAGATTTCACTTCTTCCTTTCATTATAGAATCATGGATGTGGATGGACAACCAAGGATACTTTTAGGATTCTCTTCGAAGAAGACTTCTTCTGAGGTTGAAATGAACACGTAATATATTTCATGGATGCTACCATGGATATATACTTCATCATATTCAATGGATCATAGGATTATGTCCCTCCTAATCCTTGCTTCATGTATGAGTGCATATAATCGGCTCCCTCCGTCTAATAGAGTCCACACTTCCGTCTGCATCCTTATTGTCTTTTGCAATATATAATTGGCTCCCTTTGTCTAACAGAGTCCACACTTCTGTCTTATTGTCTTCTACAAAATGTCATAAGTCTTTCTCCAATTTCCTCTTGATTGATGACTTATTTCTATCTTTGCTTCTTCTAAGTCTCTTCATGATCAATTTTGATTTCGCTTATCTTGTAATAGCTTTCACATGATTTGTTTGATGTATTTCATCCTTTCATGTGTATTATCTAACTTGTATAATGATAACAATCCTTATCCTGTTGTTCTTCCATAGGTATAGTTCTTCTTGGAACACATTATATTTCAAGAGATAGATATACAAGATATGTATAGAGACGATGCAAACAAGATATGTACAAAAACTAAGAAGAGTATTGTTACCTTAAGAAGAAGAAGTCTCTTTCATCTTGCTTAGTCTTCTTTGTAGGTTCCTTTTCTTCGACAACTGATGCTTCGTGCTTCTCCTTCCTTTTCTTTAGCTCGGGACAATGATTCTTGTAGTGAAAATACTTTCGACAATTGAAGCATTGTATTTCTGAAATATCTTTCTCTTGATTTGTCTTCCTCTTTGAACCAAACTTCCTTTTGTTGTTGAAATTATTGAATATTGCTGTGAAGGCTTGAACATCGTACTTCTTTTGGGGTTTCTCTTTTGCACTGATCCTGGATTCTTCTTGAGCATAGCAAGTCCAAAGTTCTTCAAATGTAGGATACTCCTTCCTTGTATTCATGCTTGCGGAAAATGCATCCCACATCTTGGGAAGACAATTGAGTACTATGTTTACCGATTCCTTCTCTAGAATGATATTTTCAATAGCTTGTAGTTGATCTCTTAACTGGGAGATCCTCACAAAGTATGATGTTATGCTATCATCATCATTCATCTTCATGTCATAGAGCTCATTCTTTAGACTCATTATTTGTCTAATGTTTCTAAATGAGAAGAGGTTTGTTAGGGAATCGTATATCTTCTTCGATGAGTCAAGATGGGAGATGTAGGGTATCAAGTGGTATTTTATAGAGTCCACTATGATATTCATGGCATTGATGTCACCATCTTTGAACTTCTCCATAACTGCAACGCTATGCGGTTCCTTCTCTTTTCCTTCTTCAAACTCTGGTTCCACGATATTTCCTTTCACGATATCCAAAAATTTATTCTTGGCAAGGATGAGGTCAATCCATGTCTTCCATGCTTTGAAGTTATAAGATCCATCTAAGTTGTTTTCTGACTTCATAGAGTAAGTCATGGCTGCCTTGACTTGGTCAACCCTAGATTTGACTAGAAACTCAACCTTGACATCTTGGCTTGCTGAGAGTATCAAGAGATGCACTAGGCTAGGGCACATTGATCTATCCAAAAATTAGGTCAATCCCTTCACTTAAGGTGCCTCAACAAGAGGATTAGGGTTTCTGCAACTACACCTTCTAGTAACCCTAGCGACAGTGCTATGGTGACTGCTCCTGCTAGAAAACCTAGCAGTATTTCTTCAATGAGATTAATATCCTTATGACTATGTTTCCTTCCAATGGTTAGATTGAATGCAGGAGGTGTGGGCCCATAAATTGTTGGAATATAATGGATGTGCTCATTTTACCATTGACAATATTGCTATTGTCACCCAACCATAGGCCGAAGCCACCCTCCGAGCACCTTAACCTTGATAGAGAATCACTCCGGAAGAAAACCCTAGCCTAGATAACCAAACAAGGGGTAACACATCTTTCCCCAAGGATAACGCACCAACAAGAGTTGATTAGATAGTCCAAATAGTAACCAAGAGATAGTCCAAGCCAAACGTGATCTGCTGGCTACAATAGTTGCAATGGAAGCTCTCCTCCAAACCTGCACACAAAACTGGGCACTGCAGTGCACACAAGTGCTTCTCTACAATTCTGAGACTACCTACCAGAATGAAGACTGGCCTCCTTTATTTATAGTAATTCTAGCCAACTGCCTGGGCCGACTTCTCATTCTAGGTATCTGTCTATTTAGTATATATTATTTCTTATGTCCGAATTCTTCTCTTGGAGGCTAATAACTTAATACAAGTTATCCTTTTGAGCTGGCATGTCTTTTAGGGTTATTAGCCAACTCATTAGGGTTTCTTGCTTCCAGGAGTATTCTATTCTCGTCAGGTTTACACGTGGAGGTAAATACCTCCCACAGCTACCATAATATCAACAACATATTTGCAGGGTCAGCGGGGATAAGGAGGTCTGCTGACCAATCCTTGGTGATATCCTCAATGTCCTCTTCCACGAGATTGTAGTACAACTGAAGCTCCTCCTTACGTTCATTTGCTCGTGCAATAATATAGATGAAGTGTCAATCTGCGCAAAACTTCATGAGGGGTCTGAACCACTGTAGGGTGTTTGACGTCATGTGAGGTTCATCTTCGATGGATCTCTTCAAATGAAGATATTATGTGTGAAAAACTGTGTTTGACTGCCACTATTTTCCCATGTCACTCGAGTACCATAGCATGGTGAACTTCACAACAAGCGGCTCAAATGGTTCAATGTATGGGAAGGTTGCACCTTCTGGCATCTCCCAATAAATAAACGTGATGAGGATCAAGAGCCAGCTAAAGTGGAAATCATAGCCCTGATCCTGTGCTTCGTGATAGTCCAATTCCAACTGATTAACTAGGTACTTTGCCTAGTTCATCTGTAGACCTTCTACACATTTCCCTGCGAGGTCAACGACAAAGCTCATGACCTGCGTGGGTTTGTTATTTCTCACAAGATTTCTTGTGATTAATTGGCATGCTAGGTGCACTGTGCCACTCTAGATTGAAGCTACCTTATAGCCTTGCATCCCCTTCTCAACATTGTCGTAGGTATCCTTGATCTTCTGTGCTAACACGTGATCTGTGACTTTTTCTGGATAAAATTCCTACAGATCAGGTCCTTGCATACTTAATCTGATGATCCTATGGATCAACGTCAGATCGAATATGATACAACGATCTAGCCATAAGTAGCCACCATGGTAACATGAAAGTAGGAGCTTGACACAGGCGTTAACTTCTTGGTGCCTTTCACAGTGTGGGATTTTCATTACATTCAATAGGGTGGATTGTGTGAGGTTCATCGTCCACGAATGGGGGATTATTTTTGAGTTCTTCCCCTTCGTCCTCGTCAAGTATTTATATAGGGTGAGCATACTATGGTTCTTGCAGTCTCCTAAGTTGAAGTCCCTGAACTTCGACGTTGTGATCTTGTCTTGCTGTGCTCGAACTGCGTGTATCCCCTTCGAGAGGTACACAGTAACCATGGTGTACTCAAAATCTCTTGGCACATTATCATGACTCACCGAGTCGGCCATAGGCGGGATGTAGTTAGGCAGTATGGTTGGGATCAACTTCACATTTGCTAGGTCATCTCTGTGCTTGGTTCTCTTTTCTGTGATGACTCGGGATGGCCCAGATCCATGAGTAGTTGATGGAGAGGCTTGCACTCCTATTGTCAATGACGCTTGAATACTTGTAGACATTACTTTCTTGGCCATGAGATCGATGAGAAATTCTTCGACGATTTTCACTATGGCGCTGAGCTTGTCCGACATACACGCTTAGATCGGATGAGTGCACAAAACAATAGAACTGATGTCGATCTTACTAATCACATCGCGATAGAAATGATTTCTCTCTGATACAATTCACAAAAGTGTTCTCGATGCAAAAATTGACAGAATAAGTAGGCAACAACGTAACGAATCTCTCCAACAGGCGAGAAGCCTTCATTAATTCAGTTCTTCCCATTCTGGCGTAGTCCCAATGGTCTGATGGTGGGATTTATGACCATAAATGTTGTTCTAACCATTCGTGGTGTCAGTCTAATGGTAATACTGTTCCCAACGACTATATTTCTTTTCCATGGTGAAGTGCCATGTGACATTGTTCTGATATCCCGACGAAGTTCCAGTTTTTCAAATTTTCCCTTTGCGAAGTTCCCTCTGGAACCTTTTGTAATTTTTCGATCTTTTCTCTCTTCTTTCTAAGCTTCCTAGACTTATTTCCAGTGAGCTTCATCTCATTATTCCTCTTTCCATTATGATTCTTGTCTTCTTTTGGCATAGTAACTTCGCGCTATTGAGATTCTTTCCTAAGATTCGAGGGAAATACTTCTTCTTTAGCCGGGGTAGATGCTCTACTCTCCTATACAAATAGTTGTCTCAAGTTCTCATGTGTCCTTTCAACTTTGACATCCAATTTTTTGGTCCTAAATAGATTTAATCTGCTCTCTCGTTCTTCAATCAACTGTGCGATCCTCCTAGTCATGGAATCTTTTAATTCTTTCTTCTTCTGCTCTAAGAATTATTCTTCTTTCCTTCTTGCCTGATCCTTTTCAATCCAAGGTTTTCCTAGTAACATAGAAAATGAGGCATTGTTCTCAATAAATTTAACAACCTCAAAATATTCCTCTGTCAAAGTTCCATGAGAACTCATAGATATCTGGGTAAGTCTTCCACATAGGGTTATCAGTTTTCCTCTAAACAATCCTATTCCTCCCAATGAAGGAATCATATCAGGTTTTCCTACAACTTCCCAAGTTCTTTATGTCATGACATTCACCTGTGTTTCTTCATCTAGAAGAAAGTCAATGTTGAAGTCTCCTACTCTTACTTCTATTTTCTCTTTCTCTTTTAAGATCTTTGATATATTAGTATCTCAATGGTCATTCAGGGTTTATTTCATATGTAATAGTACCGTCTCTGATTCCTTCTAGGGTTTTTCCAAGGTCTCAGTTTCTTGACCTTTCTCAGGGCCTACTTGTTCCATATTCATTTTTTCAACTTAACAATCATTCTAGGGCAACCCAAAACTTCATGGTTCATGGATTTACAACAAAGACAACTAGATATTCTACCAGGGAATTCCTTATCAATATGTCCCGATATTCTGCAACTGTAACAAAGGGTTAATCCTCTCTTTCTCTTAAATGATCCCCAATATTTCCTATACTACGCACTAGGATCATAGTAGTTAACTTGCAAAAAATTATTTCTAGGATCCTGCATCCATTTGTTAGTCCAAACATTCTTTCTATGAATAGGTATAACATATCTTTCACTATTCTTATAAGATCTATTCAAATCAAGCCTTCTTTCATCTACCTGTGCCCTACTTTTCAAGCTAGGACAAAATTTATCAAACATACCCAAATCCATACTTTAGAAATAAAAATTTCCACTAATCTTACCTTTAACAAAGCACAAATATTTCATATCTTACCTCTTCTCTTTAGATCAAACTTCTTTTCTTAGCATAGAGCTTCCACAGATTAAGTAGAATACTGCACACTAGGGCAACAAATCTACACACAAAGATTTCACAGTTTCAGGTCAGATCTTCGCACAAAGCTCCTTTTTCCTCAGTTCCCAACAAACAGTTCCAATATTCACATAGAGCTTCTTTTTCCTCAGTTCCCAGCAATCACAGTTTTAGGTCCCGGCAACAGAACCATTTTTTGGAACAGGGGAAGACCTAGGGTTCAATGCTACAACAATGCACCAACAAAACCCTAACTACCAACCCTTTCAACAACACCTGCGAAGTAGATGAAGTCTCACCCGAGGTAGAGGTAGGGATGGTTGCAGGACTCCAGTTTCTACAATCTTATTTGGGACACAAATATGTGATTGTAACACCTTGATAAAGCACTTATCAATACAATTCATCAATGTTTAACCAATATCTACTCCGCAGGTAAATACCCTAGTTACAGAGAATCGCAGTATTCAACCAAATATAGCATCTAGCAACACTTAGCATGATGAAACAGATCAGATCTAGCTGATTCAAGCACTAATCACATTCATTCAGGTCAGATCCAACAATTACTCTCATTATTAATCACAAAGAAACAACAGATCTACCTATCATTCATCTATATCAAAGCACTAAGCAAGTAAATACATAAACACATCGCACAAAGCATTCACAACACATGATGTATGTGGTTCACCCCCACCCTGGGGCTACATACACCAACTCTTCGTCTTTTTTATTAGCTTTCTTAAATCTTCTTACATGCACAGAGCCTTAAGATCAACTTCGTAGAGGACAGGAGATCTGTGCACTCTTATCTAGATCCTCCTTCCCAATCTAGGTTACAGAACATAGCCTACATACAGTCTCTTACAGTCACTTTCACTTAGCCTTGCAATTCTCACACAACATGCACAAAGCACTTAAAATTGTTACTTACACTCGACACTACTTACAACTAAATTGTCATTCACACTTAGCCATTCATACTCATTATATCGCCCAGCATCTATTTATACATTACAAAATTGGGCCTAAAAATGGGTAAACCCATAGGCCAACATCCCCATACCCGTTACATAATCCCAAATCCAAAAAATCCCTAAAAGGGGGTCGAGATCCAACGATCTCTGCTTTGTCTTGCGCTCCGCCTTTGACAACCTGTCGAAGTCCCAAAAATAGGTCAAACATGACGAAGTATCCTCAAAACTTGGTCAAGGGCCAAAATAAATTGTAGTTTATTTCATTTGGTGGGTGAGGAACATGTTCATTTTTAAAAACAAGTCAATTCTAGCATAAGTGGTAGTGGAACTTATTATACAAATGGAGAGTTTTTTGAAAAAAATATCTGGATAAAAGAAAAGGTGTATGGCCACAATGCCAGACATGATTGAGGAATCTCCGTGGGGGTTGTTTGATGGCGTGAACAAATGATATCCCCCAATTTGTGGTGTTTTTTTAGTTCTATATATTAATGCAAATCACCATTTTGAAGTGTGCTACTCTCTAGGGAGGGGCTCCAATATGAAGGCAGAACTAACAACTTTTTGGGCCCTTGTTTTCCTCACAATTTTTCTTAATTTGAGAAAGTTGCATTTTTTTAGAGATTCCCAAGTTGTGGTGGAGTGGATAAATGACAAAAATCAAATTCAAGTGGCAAGATTACAACCAATAATGAAAAGGATCTACGCACTTTTAGGGGAATTGGAATGGTATTCTTGCTCACAAGTGTTCATGGAGCTCAACCAAAAAGAAGACCATCTGTCGAAGGAAGCGATCAAAATGGAATCTGGTGCCTTTTTTTATTATCAAGAATTCCAAAACAATATGTTAGTTCATGATATGTATTTTGACCTATAAGTGTTTTGATAGCAAGGAAATTGTTTTGAATGTAAAAGGGCTATTAAGGGGAAATTTCTATATTGATTTTTGCAATAAGCTCAAATGATGGGATTTGGAAGTTTAGTCTGAATTTTGTAAGTTGTAAGGGAATAAAAATTGAGCGGTCCATTCCTTACAAAGAATGGTAAGGAACATGTATATTTTACTTTTAAAGTTGAAATATAAAGATTTTTTCTTCCTAAAAAAAAAAACTGAAAAAGCAATTTGACGTTTCATTGTTTTCATTTATTTTATTATTTTAATTTTAATTTTAATTTTGTTTCCCTCTTACCCCCTAAACCCTAATTTGTACATACCCATTCCATTTTTCCTCTTTTGATTTAGTTTTGATTTGACCTTTTTTTTTACCCTCACTCAAAAAAATCTTAACGTAATTCCAATGGGACCTCTCCCCATGTCTCTCCCCATTGGTCCTCCCATTTTATTCATGATAATTCCCATAAAAAAATTAACAATTACGAAAAACCCCCTTATTTTTTGAGAATCCTTCCTATTTTAATTGAATCCCTACCCCTCCTCCCAAACACATTTCAAAATTTATGAATATTTTTAATATGCTCCAAGACTAAGCTCGGGAAATTGGTCTTCACTTTATTATATTATATTAAAATCTAAAAAGGGGTGTATCGTCATAATGCCCAATTGAAAACCTCCATCGGAGCCAACCTTTCTTTACCGTCCTGACCATGTCGTCAAAAGTCTTCATCATTGGAAGACTAGGTCATCCCTATAACTCACAAGTCTTCGTCATCGTGAGAGCTCACGAGTCTTCATCGTCGGGAGTCTTGGTCATCGAATAAATTATACAAAATTCATCTCCCTTAACACCAATCCTGACGACAAAGCCATATTAATATATTTTATTTGAATATTATTTAATATATTTTCCTGAAAGTGTGCACACATCAAAATTGAAATTATTTTAATATATATGTTGGAATACATACACCTATGGGGAAAATATATTATTTTGATATTCTTTAAATCTCATGGGAAGCCCATGCCACCAAGAGTGTGAGATGGAATGGGAAGTCTTTTTCGTCATCAGAGAAGTTACCAGAACTTACTACCTCCTTTAACACGACACCCTGACGACGACCATGCATTATTTAACCTTTTTAAAGGGTTATTTAATATTTATTTTCTTGAAAAATATGCATGTATTTAAATCACATTATTTTAATATCTTTGGGAGAATGTGCACTTGTGAGAAGCATTATTATTTAATAATTTTCATATCCCCATGGGGTGCGTCATCGAGAGTGAGAGCTGGAGTTACGTTGTTGTCAAAAAAGTTAATAGGGTTCACCTTTTACCTCCTCTTACCATCTGTGCCGATGACGAAGACTTGGGGATTTCATATTTGTTGAATACTTTGGGGGGAATTGGGGAATATAATATGGGATTTCATATTCCACGATGAAGACCTTGGACTATGTCCATTTTGGTTGGGGGGGGTGAGGGAATTCTTATTATTATTATTATTTGTAATTTCCTATTTTTATTTTATTATTTGTATTTTAATTTTTAATTTTTATTAATTTCCAGTTTCACATAGGTGGGGGGAATATTGTGACATTTTTTAATTTTTAGAAATTTTGTTTTCACATAGATTTAGGGAAATTTAATTACTTTTTAAATTTTAATTTCCTATTTTTTTTTTATTATTTTCCTAATCTTTAGAAGGAAAATTGTGAAAATTCTATTACAAGCCATGGGTCCCATGCCTTACCAGGTTCTTATTCAAATTAGATAAAGGGGATAAAACTATTTAAACCACTAAGTGTTGGATTCTCTTATGCATGTGGGATTTTTATTTTCAGGTTAAGGATCAACGACCCATATTCACCCATAAGCATGATCGATGACTGTTGAGCAACATTTTTCAAATGGGCATAACTTGGGTTGCATGTATCAAAATTAAGCCCATGATACCTCATTGGAAAGATGTCAGACTGAAGAATGCAATGGAAGAGGTCTACAGTCTAGAAAAGTGACAAACAATGTCAAAAAATGCATAAAACAACAGACCACAAATTTGGGGGTAAAATGACTATGCAGAATTCAAACAACCATATCGAGGGCTATGAACAATGAAATTGGGCCCGAGATGGATCACCAGAAATATGGAGGAGAGAAGAACATGGTGGAATATCAAATGTTGGTATATTGAGATAATAAATGCTCCAAAAACATAGAACACATAAGATGCATGTATTTAATTGAAGAACAGGTTGGGCAATGTTCTAACAACTACAACTCAAGCTACAGAATCGAAATAGAACCAACAAGAGAACAATACAAGGTTGAGACAGAGGAGAAGAATAAAAAATAATATTTACCAGCAGACACATACCAAAAGAATCCAAAAACATCATGAGGAGTATAAGAATACACTAACATGTGGAGGAAAGAACATTTTTAGATGAATATCATTTGTAGAATGCTTGAGGGAAAAAAACAACCACTCAAGAGTCTCTTAAGATTTTGTTTGTGACTCTCGCATGTTCATTTTTGAAAATACAAAAGAAATTTGAAATGAAAAATGACCAAATGAAAGGGAAAACAAAATAAATGGCAATGAGAGCTGAAGAGTCTCTCTTGTTTGATAAAAGAGAGCTCACTGAATGGAAGCAATGGACGTTTTCCCTTTGTAAATGAAATATGGTACTATTACTTCTGAAGGAATAATGAGCAAGAGGCATTTTGAAAATTTGTGACTTTGGTAGATATACATGAGACTATTCTTTGTGCATTTGTATTAACTATTTCATCACTCTATTTTATATGCCCATGATGTCATATGTTTCCTTACGAGTACAGAAAGAATGTTATGAATGCATTGTACAACTAATTGTTTATGTATTTGTAGCTTTTTTGTTATCACTTATCATTAACATACATGAATTATTTCTAGTTCTGATGAAATTATCTCTCATTGTACTCATTCAATTAGTTTTTCTCCCACAGGATAAGTTAGAATTAGTTATCTTAGATTAGTTTGCTTTAAGTTAAATTAGACTTAGGATTAATTAGAACTCTTTGGGAGATAGTTCACTGTCTTTCCCCCTTTTCTTATTTTAATTCTTAGCGGCAACCGAGATCACATACTAGTCATAAACACTACACCAAATAAGAGTAGGTCTAATTGGGACTTGCCATCAGGAATTCTCCCTTACCTACTTGACAATCCATTTGTATTCGTCAACATAAATGGCGCTAGGAGGGAAAAATGAAAAACTGAGCCAATGGTGTCATTTTTATTAATTTTTTTAATTTAATAATGGCTCCATTCCATATCCCTTTATGGAGATGTTTTTCTAGTACTGTACCTCCCAAACCTCCTAGAAATATTTTACATTTCTCATCGCAACTTAAATTTGATGGCGAGGGAGAGGCAACTACATCTGAACATGATTTACAATTCTAAGAATTTTTTTCTTTTCAAAATAATACTGATGAATATGTCATTTTAGACTGTTCACTCTCACTTTTGTAGGCAGGGTCAAGAGCTGGTGTGATAATTTTTCGGCTGCCTCTATTCACACATGGGAACAATTCATGTGTGAATTTCTGCATGTTTTTGGGAATTATGATTATGATAACCTATGTGCAGAGACATTAGAGCTTAGGAAGAATGCAGATGAATCTCTTGAAGATTTTGTTATCAGAATTACTCATATTTGTTGTAGGTTTCCTTTGGATGATATGCCCTCTACCAATGATTTGATTTCTTTCTTAGTTTATCTTATTGATGAAACATATAACCCAGTGGATGAAAAATACAAATCATGTTTTAATGTTCCTTTACACATTGATTTGGATTTAAATGAAAATGTTGAAAATGTTAATGACTTGGATGGACTTGGTTTGTCTGGAACTTTCTTTACTATGGGGGATATATATCAAAGAGATAATGATTTTTCAGAAGAGATATATGTATCCTCCCACCACTCCATCCTCCCTTTCTTTCCTTGTGACAAAAAGGGGCCTCTTCTGTTGTAAATTTGAGTTCATATATTTCTATATATGACCAAGAGGAGATTTTTCCCATTGATAATGGGACACTTCGGGTCACACCGATGGTTATGTAAGGTACTCATTATCCTCTCTCGTATATTCCATCACAAGAAATGGAGGAAGCTATGGATAAAAACTTGAATGTTGATCATTTTGTTAATGAAGAAAATCTAGACACTCATGAAATGAATTCTTCCTCACCCATGGATAATTTGGAATTAGTTCCTTTTGATTTGAATTGTCTTACTATTATAAATTATCTTATCATAACTGACATAGAGCAAGAATGTTTTCCCACTGCTAATGGATTAGTTATTGAACCTTACTTTCCTAAAAAATCTTGTGATTTTCTCCTCTCTTCTAACCATGGATATGTTTTGGAATATATTTCAGATTCTCATATTGTTCGTGAGAAAAACAACCAAGCTAATGATTTCACTCAAGGAGAATAAATTAACATACAAGACATACCTCTTTTAACACAACAACCCACTTTTTGTTTGCAAAAGGAAAACCATATTGAGGAAGAACATGTTGATTGTGAAACCATGCCTAGTGTGGAGCCTACCAATTCATAATTAGTCACCAATGTTCTTAAGGAGGAGGAACTACCATTCAAAGAGTCACTTTTGAAAATGTTTCTTGTTCAAGCTAAGCTTTTAATTCTCTTAATTATTCCACTTATTATTATTTGTATCCTGATCTCTTTAATGATTTGATTTTACAGGAAACCACCAATTGTCCTGTTTAAATAAACTCAATAGAGCTTACCCCTCTTTAAGTAATCGATGGTGGTAAAGTGCATATGGAAGATAGAGAGGATAATGCCTCTTCCCATGAACTCAATACGACTGTGTCTTATCATCCTTTTTCATGGGATGAAGGAAATGTTGTAGTAAATGCATATCAGATGGTGTCTTCTTCTTTTTTATATTCAATTTTGATTAGTAGAGAGTCTTCTTATTCAAATAACCCTTTGTTCGAGATTTTTAATGTTAGTGGATTCCACCATTATCCCAAATATATCTCTCATACCATGGTGGTTGCTAGTATGTGTATACCATTGGATTTCACTAATTTGTCTCAAGTTGATGATTGCTTGGAGTGTGAGTCCAGGGAGGCTTGCCAAGATAATGAGGAACTTTGTTCTACATCGATGGTTATATCAGGACCTCATATTTTGGTTTGTCTTAAGGGATAAACAACTTTATTAGAACAAATATTCTATCACCAAACACACTTTACACATATTCTATTCATGGTTCTGAATTGGTATGCTACTTTTCCTTGAACCCCCTCCATCAATTATATGATTGTAATGAAATATTTTATCATAAAATTGAAGCATGGTTGGAGAGATATTACTTGGACAGATTCCCTATGAATTATCAATATGACATATTTAGTATGGTGAATAGAGTTTTTGATGTTTTATTTTTTCCTATTTTTAGTCTACTTTTATTCCAAGTTCTGTTACTAATATTTTGTATTGAAGATATGTATGCATGTGTGGGATTAAAAGGATGGCTACATTGGCATTATGAATTTTCATAGTTAATTTTTTATCCATTTGTAGCATAGGATATGAATAGGGTAGAATAGGTTAATGTCTTTTCCCTGCATAGCATTACCTTTGCTCCCTAGTTTTTTAAATTTGTTTTCCTTTTTCCTTTATTTATTTATTATTGGATGAACAATACATGAATTCTCATCAAAGGTGGAAAGAGATAGAAGAATTTCCCACTAAATTTTTCCTTGAATGGATTTTGAATTTAATTTTGATTTGGGGAAAATTTACTTCATCTCATTTTCAAAATTTTCTATGTGTTGGGTAATTTTTAGATCACTGTTTTTATGCATGATCACCATGTCAAATTATTTTCAAGCATTGGGTCATATCTCAAGTGGGATATTTTAAAACAATACTATTCCATCCCTATTGTGGTGAGAATAATCACTCATAATGGTTCTGTATTCATATCTACATGATTCTAACTTGAAGACTTTCCTTGATTGGTCTTACTTAGAAGTGTTGATCTTGCTGTCTCCATACACATTGAATTTAAATTTAGAGTGATAATATCTACCTAACCAAAATTTAAGCCACTCCAATTCCTTTCATTTTATTTGGATGATTATTTTGGATTTGGAGTTATCTAAATTATTCCTTTCCTATTGGTTGTTTTCTTTGGTTACTTTCAATCAACATAATTTTCTACATAGACTTTTTTTATCATAACGAGCTTCGATGATTTTTCTTTTGAGTTATTTGCTATCATCACTTTTAATTTTAATTTTTGGGCATTGTATGCACATATCTTATTCTCCATTCAGTTAGTTTTTCAAGGAGGATATTACATTTCATCTTGAACATTTCTTAATCCAATATTCCTCTTATACACAACAACAAGAAATATTGTTTCACACCGTCTAGAAACATTTTTTGACATTGTGGAAAACTTTGCTATTTAAATATTTTTGCTGATATCTTTTCCAAAAAAATTCTTGGGAATCAATCATTTCATTTACTAATCTTAGTGGTTGATTCAAAATTCAATCCCATTCCTATCAATCATGATATTTCAGACCTGGTATTTATTCTTGGAAAGCATCTCTCCATCCTTTTTATTTGATGATTTTAAGTCACTCATTCTGGTCGCATTCTTGGCTGATCTGATTTTTATCATGGATGAATATTGCACGCTTATCTCAATGTTGAAATCATCCAATTCCTTGGGAGTTGTAAATACGTTAATGGAATATGTCAATGCAATTTTTAAGATTCTAATTTCGAGTTTTCAACATTTGATTTGATCCTAGACATGATAATAAGTTTCAAGATGTGAATTTCTTATGGGCTATAACTCATCAATCTAGTGCTCCCGACACTCTTCAACAATCCTTGAACCAAAACTCAGTTTATTCACAACTTGGGGAGATAATCATGTTTATATCATGTTGGGAAATATTTTATTGGATTCCTCTTTACTCATGAGCTTGTTGATTGTGTTTTCTGGATAATATGTCTCATTCCTTAAACACAAAACCTATCCAGTGGAGAAACATGCTATACAATCTTATTTTTATTTAATTTTATCCATATCCTATGCCATATGTAAGCTCGAGGAAGTGAAATTTGTGGCTTCTCTACTTGGAACACTCATGGGAAGTTGAGGATATCAATTCCATGGATTTTCCCATCATGCAAAACATCAACTTCAACTCATTAGAAATCAGGTTTTCATCATTTAATTCAATTTTGATTTCTAAATTATATCTTTCAATTATGACGGGGAAGTCAATCAATTTAGGTTGTGACATGAAGTTATTTTCACCTTTCCAAAGTTTTTTAATTTCTATTATTTACATAATGATACGCTCTTTCCTCTAACAAGGTTTAAGATGATCATACAAATGTTTCACATCATTATCTTTAATAATCAGAGGAAACACATACCTTGGGGTGCGATGTTGATAATCTTTGAATCATATTTTTATGACTAAATTTTGTTGGTCGACTGGTATCTTTAGAAGATAGATGGAAAAGTCTTATGATACTGTTTGTTTAACTTGATTGATTCTAATTAAAGGAATGTGATGGAATGTTTAGAGGATCCAAATATCACAATAATCAATGATGCTAAGCCTCATGTTGAAGGGAATATTGTGGGAAGAGCACATAGTGCTTGTATATCAGGAAGAAGGCTATGATATTTGAATTAATGGACAACAAATGGACACTTGATTACTGCATTGGCATTTGCATAAGTTTTATGACAACCAATATAGTCTAATTTTTACATTAACTTAGCGTGTTTTTCTTATGATTAGTTTAATTATGGTCTTTATTTCTCTTTTTTTTAGTTTAATTCCATTTTGATGAGTTAGTCATTTAGAGGAAGAGTTTTTCCCAAACTCTCAAGGCTGATCATAACATTCTCTTTTGTTAAGCAGATTGGGAGATCGCTTGTCCAACTAGCAGATCAAGATTTTTCTCTTGAAATGAAAGAAACTTAGGGAAGTGTTAATCTAAACTTGGATTCTTAGATTTTATCGCGACATTTTTTTATTGATAAACCAAGATTGTCACTAACTCAATAACTGATTAGAAATAACTTTTGTCTCATTCATATATTCCCATTTTGGTTTATGATCTAGTTGATGTTTGGAGTCATTTTAATGATTATTTTGATGACCTCCATAACTGTGATTTTTCCTCTTTGTCTTATCAGATTAAATTATTTGAATCTTTGTGGTTAATGATTATATTTTATACAAAGAGAAAGCGATACTTTGGTGAAAGATATTCCATGAAATGTCTATTTTAAAAATTTATTATTTTTAAGTATGCAAGGGACTTGCTTATGTCAAGAAATATTGAGAGATTATGGTTTTGTGGAATGGTTCATGTAATTGGATATGTTTTAACCAAATCTATATGTAAATTCATTTTGCTAGATTCTCAGAAGATTTTTTTTTGCACTAAATGAATGAAATTGTATGTGACGGTTGGAATGGAGGATTATGTTGCAAATATTTTCCACTAGATTATCAATTCTCGTAATCTTGCTTGTTCTTCATTTCAAATATTTACCCTCAGGATATTTTTGTTGGGCTTGATGTTGAATGGTTAACATTTCTTGAATGATTATTTCCCTTGGATTAATTTCCAAGCTTTCACTGAAAACACTTACTTTGTTGTTTCCACCAGATTTGTTACTTGTTTCTAGTTTCTATTTTATTTTTCCAGCCAATTTTCATTCTTTCTGGATGACTCACATTCTAAATTTAGGCTTCTTTTATCTTAGTTCATTTTTCATGAATTGACTTCTAGTTTCAACACTTGATTTCTTCTTATATAGATTGCCTCCATGTTTTTTGAATGTTGGTATGTTCCCTGAGCTGGTTTGACTTCTCATTCTTCCTTGAGAATTACTCTTTAAATTTGAGAGAGGGGTTGGTCAAATTCTAGTCACGTACTAAATAATTGTTTTGCAAGTCTGGAGATGCATGTGATGCTCTATTTGAATGAACATTCATGAAGTTCTTAGTCGTTGGTATGGATTGATAGTTTTTGTGGAACATGTTAGCACTGAGAATCGCCCTCAAATTGCTAGAGGATAAGCCCAACACCCACCAAATAGGTTTGTAAATGTAGATTTATGATATAATGTCAAATGGAAAAAACTCAACATAGCAATGTTCCAACACATGAATACTAAGCCATAATGCATAAGCAAATGAGGTTTTGGTTAACTTCAGTCAGTGGTTTAAATATAAATGTGAGTAGATGGAAGACTTAGTGAGGAGGATGAATATGTATGCTATAATCATCAGGTCTTCTAGCAGATAGGTAAAGAAAAAGATCAGACACAAGAACTTCTTGATCTAAACCTTAAAAACCTGATAACATTTACAACAACACCATAATAAACCATACATTATAACACAACTATAGCATCTCATAAGAATCATTCAAATGATCAACTAGAGTAAGAAATAAGCAAGATAATGAAAGGAAATTGACTTCTATTAATCAAAATGTATTAGATCTCATACATAAAACCAGAGTGTGGCTCTGTTTTATCAAAACATTACAATAGGGAGTCTATGTTAAACCATTTGAACCTCAAAATATCATTTTCTTGCTATATATATAGTTTAAATGGTAAGCAACAACATGAAGTGTGAGATGGAATCTCTAACCTAGGATTCTCCCACTAAAAACTGCTAATCTAACATCTACACAAGTGGAGATAAGAAATTGCTAGAAACATGGAACATGTTGGCAACAACTCTAACAATGAAATCATGGTATAATTTGTTGTTACTTGGGTGCATCTCCATCAGTGCCATGTGTTCTCTAATCCTTTGTGTTGAGCTCCATGTGCCACCTGGTGACTATTGATTCTCTCAAAATCCATCAAATCTAGAAAGGGCAGCGAATCCAGAAATGTTGACTATATTAGTTAGTCCGTAGCAGTTTTCATAGCGCATTTGGTAGTAGATTTCGTTGCACCCACCTATGTAAACTGTTCTATAGTGGATTCCATAGAAAATTACCATTTTGTGTCTGGCTAGGTGATTTCACAATGGATTTCACAACGACTGTGGAGCTTTATGTGTGAAAATGATTTCACAACACTTTATGTATCGAATCTGCAATTCTGTATGTGTGGATGATTTCGTAGTGCCAAGCACTATGAAATGCTCTGTGATTTTCTATGCAATGTAATTTAAGCCCAAAAACCCAAAAAATATTAGAAGAAGGTGTATAAGCCTGTAGATTCCTCCAATAGGTATAATTATGAAACTTTCCTCAAAAATTTAAAATGCAAAAGATGATCATCATAAAAAATGGGGTTTTCCAGCCTTTCCACTTCGTCTCCTTAATTTGGCAGTTCTCCTTGTTGCATATTGAGATAGTACATTGCAATTTATCCTAGCTAGATCATCCTTGAAGGGCTGCACCTCCTCTTTAAGATTTTTCTTTTGGTACTGCAAGTCTCTGTTCTTCCTGTACATTTTTCTAAGCTTCTTATGCAGAGGCATAAATCTTTTTTCTGTGAAATGAGCTAGCTTAAGAGTTTCCTTATACATATCCATGAGCTCACTCATCTTTCTCCTCTCAGCCAATCCTGCTCCCTTCAAGTGGGAAATTTCCTTTCTTGCATCTTTGAGTTGTCTGATCAATCTATTGAAGGTGTGGTTATCAGGGGGAGTGGTGATGTTTATGATTTCAACAGGCTTCCCAACAATTTCACCTTTCCCCTAACTCTTTTGAACATGAGCTTTGGTTATGACTTCTGCTTCAACATCTTCCTTATGGGTTGATGATCTAGTGAAGGGCCTCCTAGATCTAGTATCAACTGCTACAGTAGGTGAAGGAAAGTGTAACTTTCTCCCCTTTTTGGCTGTGGTTTTGGCTCAGGGAACTTCTTCTAGTTCAGGTGTAGGCTGAGGTGAAAATTCCCTTTGACGAGAGTGATGGGCTCCCCTTTCTTCTTCTTCAACTTCTTTAGGAACTTCTTTATCTTTGGAAATGTGTTTTCCATTTCTCTTTTTGCTTGTTTCTGTTTGGGAAACACTATTAGTTGGCAAAGGGATATGCACCTTGGATTGAGGGGTAGGGGCTACATCTAGTTGGAGATTGGTAGAGGAAATGAATTTCTCCCAAAATATGTTTATTTTCTTCAATTCCTCCTTTATAAGCATCCCGATCAGCCCTAAATGGAAAACACTTGTGTCCACATCCTTGGACTTGGCTTGGAACCTATCAGCCATTTTTCCCATGCTCCTAAACATACAGAAATGGATGTTCATTAGGTCCTTTCCTGTGAAGTGTAGCAAAATCCTAATGTGATACTGGTAGATCATAGTGAATATGCCCTCACAGGTAAAATATCTCTATATGACTTTCAACATATTGTCAAAACCCTCAACCAAGTGGCTCCTAGGCACTCCCTTAGACAAATTATCTCCCTAATTTTCTGGTTTGAGAAAATATTTAGAAAAGGTTGCATTAAAAGTCATAGATTTGAACCACCTTTCACAGTGTTGGGTATCTCAGTGGCTGCTACAATAGTGGCCTCAGATACTTCCAGTTCAAGGGTTCCCACCTTGGTCTTAGTGCCATCAAAGTTTAAGGAAAAATCCTTGCCTACCTTAGGGTGTTCCCTCTACATATTCTGACAAAAAGTTAGGAAACCAACCCTTTGGAAGACCTCTTTGATCAGAGGTTCAACATCAAACAAGTGCATATCATAAGGATCAATCCTAACTACACTCCCACCCTTGTGAGTCTTCTTATGTTGAGGTGTATCCATTTGATAGAAACAAGAGACAAAACACTACACTACTATGAGAGGTATGGGAAGCCAAGCAAGGACATAAGTCTTTAGGGTTTGAATGGTGGTCCTTATTAATACTTCAAGGTTTTTCTTCAATTGACTTCTGAACTATTGAGAGAACAATTTGATGGCTTAGAAAAGAAAGAAAATCCCTTCAGAGAAAAGATATGCAAGGTCAAGGTTTTAAGCCAACATAAAACCACCATACAGGGTCATCATCATTTAAAAAAAGAAAAGGCTCCTAAACTCTTCAATGTAAACATACTTTGAAGTGAAAATATTAAAGGATGCCATAAAGGAAAAGAGTCGATGCTGGATATGTGAGCAGAGATGATGATACTGGGTTGATACAAAGTTTGCAATGCTGGAACATGGGATCTGTAGCGTAGACAACAAGGGCCAAGAAATAAAAGGTACGATGGATCTGATATAAAATTTTATTCAATTTCAGTGGAGGAGGCTGAAAATACTGCAGATGGCTAATAATTCAGTGATAGTAGAAGTAAAGGGACTGGTAGGTAAAGGAGACCATAATTCACAATGCCAAGTGTTACAAAAATTAAGTAGAGCCTTAGATGATCTTCAAAATAGATCAAATGGATCAAGGAGTACCTGCACACCGTAGCTTGACTGTAGTTGAGCTTCATAAAGCATGAAGTTGCATGCAATCATCCTAGTCTTCAATTCACTTCGGTCAGTTGGTCTGTAGCATAATCCACAATGTTGTCTGGACTAGGATTTTCTGCAGCACCGAGCTAGGAGCAGGATTCAAACTTTGATAAACAGTTAGAAAGATTTAATGACCAAATCACGATTATTCCCTTTTAAAAAACATGGATGTTGAAAATAATGAGATGACATGACATCAAATTCATAAATGCAATGATGATAAAGAGGAAGAGTGTACAAAAGATGCACTACAAAAAATACTAATGAGTTGGCAGCGTACTAAAAGGGATTTGATTTGACTCACTAATGGTTAAAGGGACAGAGTTGAGAGGTTCAAGCGTATGAATGGAGGTAGTGCCATGTCAGGTTTATGGTGTCATGGGGATGATAGTGATAGCTTGTCAAATCATGTGATGAGCCAAGGGTATAAACCACATGTCTGGGCAAAATGTGTGAGCCAACCTCCAATATTTGATTTATTTGAGTTAACCTAATAAAACCATAAGGAGAAAATAAAAAACAAAGTTAAAAAAGACTAATGGATAAAAAAATTAAAAATCTAAGAAGAAAATTTGACCCATGACAACTTCATGTGATAACATTGGCTCCACAAGGGATGGCATGCTCGCTATGAGTTTCCAAGAATGAACAATTTCATTTTCTTATCCTAGGGCTATGGGGTCATTTATTCAAACAAAAATAAAAATAAAAAGTGATATTTACAATGAATGGACAACCACTCATGGCTTAAGAAAAATACTTCTTCAGACAGTTCCCATTGACAGGTCCACCAAAAACTTTAGAATCCTCCAAGTTCTATAGTCTATAAGTATTATTTGAAAACACCTCATAAATATTGAAAGGACTAATCCACAAGGCTTCGAATTTACCATGTTTTCCTTTGTCTTTCTTGGGTGCATCCCACTTGAGCACTAGATCTCCCAGCTGGAAATATTCTTTGCTTACCTTCTTGTCAAAGGCTTGCTTGATCTTTTGTTGATGTTCATGTGCTTTGTCAAGGAGTTGCTCCCTAGTCTGTTGTACTTCTAACAACTATTGTATCCTCCTGACCATATCATCATGTTCTCCTTGGTAATCCTAGAGGAACTTTTCCTTAGGAAAGGAAAGATGAGTATCGATGAACTACAAGGGATGATGGATTCAACTGAAGCTAAATTGGAGGAAATAATGGATACTAAGATGGATGGTTTAAAAAAGGAGATCATTGAAGGAATGAAAAATTTCCTAATAGAGAGGACACCTGAAAGTGAAAGTGTGTCCCATGAAATTCATGATGAGGACATGTTAGCGATATTTCTTGGAAGGAGGCTAGAATGCAAAGGAATGGGTTTAAAACCCACTTACCCTAAGTCCAAGATGCAAAATGCGCCCGCGGTAAGCAGTGAACGAATCTGGACGACAGGCATTCGCGTGCCCGGATCAACGACGTATAAGCAATTCCGGACCCCCCCCACCTTTCTACCTTTAAGCGGAAGGGGGGGGGGGG
>SNQJ01S0025297.1:5992-40419 GCA_010110895.2 Picea sitchensis
CCGTAAATGAATCAACCCAAATAGCACACTCCCTGACTCAATCCGGAGTCCAAGGGGGTTCCACCGATGCCTCTGCATCCTCAAGGTCCGAAACCCTGCACACTCAATGAAACTGAGTCAATAGCACCTGTCTACATCAAGTATTAAAACATCATGTCGTCTATCAGAACACATCATAATCAAGGATAAATGTATTAATATCATAAGAGTCCAGATCACTTGCGAGCAAGTGTCCTCGAAGAATAAGTTTTGTAAGTGCGCCAGAGCGGGATGTTACACATAGCTATACATAGTAATCTATATACTTAGTGGGTTAGGGAGGTTAAGACACTAACACTTGGGGGGTGAAGCATTGTATGAGTGGATGGATTCTCTATCTATAGAGGGCCACCAAAATGAGATGGAGATATATCCTTATCAGTAGGAACACTCTCAAAACTATTGTAATTATAATCTCTTATGAATATTAACTTCTTGGTTACACATGTAATGTAATTTACCTCAAATTTACCAATTTAAAAAAAAGATTTCTACGAAACATTAATTTCCAATTTCATTTAATAGAGTCATAGTTAAGAGAAGGTAGTACTTATCTCCATTGTTAAACTCTATGAGGTTTTCTTATTTTTTTATTATAAACGATGACATTTCTATCCCAACGTAACACACATTGAAGAAAGTTCCCATATGAAAAGAACTCCACATTCTAACATTTCCCTTCAATCCTAAAGTTATGCTAACATTCATATATATATCTATGTATTATACTATGCGTAGGACTATATTAGGCTTAGGACTTATGATCCTAAAATCTCCCCTAACCAATAATCTTATATACTTGTGCACAAGGGTAAATCTCATTTGACTTTTGAAATAAAGCTTGTATACCATGCGTAACGTAATGGGGTCGGGAGTATACACCTTAGTGAATGTTATTGTCTTAACATAAGGTATTTGACATTACTTTGCATAGAAAAAGTCATCAAATGAATCCCCTGTAGTTAATGGTTGGGTAAATATCTTCCAGTCACCATCGACATAAAGGTTTTGGTTAACAAAACTTCACTCTAACAATTCTTTTAAATCTACCTAAATTGAATGATGTACTAACTGAACTAATAAAATTTAGATTTAAATGTTTCTAGTTGGTCGTGTCATGAAGGAACTACTCTTTACTTCATATTCCTTTAATGTGAAAGGAAAGGTTCATGCCAGACATGAGTTAAGCCTCTGAACCAACCATTAATGGAGGCCCTATGCATGCGAAAAATGATGGTTATCACCTAAACCCTCATCCAATATGATCATGCCAACTCTGCCCCATCACATGGCTAGAGCCTCCCTTTGTACCATCAACATTTACTTTGTGTAGTAAGATATCTTCAGGGTTGGATGGGTCTCTTTCGTCATTCGTGAAGTTTTGCAAAATAACTCTACATTTTTTTCTCAGCAAGGGGGGAATTGGTAGCTTGGAGGTTTTTATCCAGTGGGAGGAGGCATCCCTACTCAACTACCCAATTAAGTTCACAATGTTCCTGTATTTTTACAAAGTTGGATGGAACCCTCGATTTTTGTTACAGTGGAAGAAAACTTTACTGAAATTCTTATCATGATTTTTAGTAATAATTTTCCTATGGTGGTCGCTCTTCTCATAACCCCCTGTGCTATTCTCACTTTTGGGGAGGTAGTATTCATTGTTGTTTAATTCCAAACCCTTTTGGAACCTTATCAGTACCCCTCTTTTGTTCCAATTTCTACACTCTCGCACATACATTTTAGCGGGGTTACATATTTGCACTTGCTTAAGGGTTTTTCATTGTCCCTCTATTCATTTTATATATTACTCTTACCCTTATGTGTTGTTACTTAGTTTCAATCCCCTGTGAGACCACGCATGAGTATTAGTTCAAAAGAAAATTCTGATAGGGTAGAACCCATGCTGAGTAAACATGTTGTAAATCATTTTTCATTCAGTGGATTCTAACAGGCCACTTGCTAACTCTTATGACTGTAATGTTTTAAAAGGACTTGTTGTATTTTTCATTTAGTACATAATATAAAGTGGGTATGATGTGTCCCGAACGATTCGTTAAGGAATATCCTATAGAATGCAATATTTGAGTCTATGACAACTCTTGGTTTAAGGTATTTCATACTATTATTTGCGTTCATTATAGGTGGAAACTACCATTCGAAAATGTGTATTCGACATATATATTAACTCTGTGCTAAATATTTGAGCATCGCCTTGTGAATTATATTTGTATAAAGTTATGGAATACATTTCTTTCTGCACTTCTTTGGTCATTTTAATTATTATAATATTCTTTTCATTTCCTTTGGGTGTTTATATTCAAAGAATTGTTTATCACGACCTAATGATGGCACCCCTGGTTTTTGCGAGGGTACCTATCAGGTCGATTTTGGCCCATTTCTCCCTTAAATTCTATGGATTACTTCGTCAACTACATAGATTCAAGGCAGCCTATACTATGGATCTAAGTTAAGTGCAATCCAGAACTTCATGTGTTTGTCTCTTTATAATCAATTTATCCCGGAAATTAGATTTTGTGTTTCATATAAGAAAATTCTATTATTTCTGGGTAGTTGCTAATTGAAATTTTCTTGGTACCCTTATAGGGTTGAAGTATATGAAAGCTTAGGGATTCTATCCATCCTATCGTACAAAAGGTACTCGAGTTCTTTTACAGAGTTCTTAGAACTTATCGTTCCATATTCTAGCAACGAAGCTCTAGGTTTCAACCTAGACTATCCCGTTGTGTAAAGTTTTGTCCCAATTCATGTTAATCCAATGAATCCAAATGTTGTAATGACATTCACTATTGGAAGACCATAACGCAGGCCTTGCGTAAGTTTTGGACACACCTTTGACATCAAATCTTGATTTGGGTTGTATAATGAACTTAAATAATATTTGAATCACAGAACTTTCCTCTTGCATACTTGTAATGAAATACAATGATTAATAATGATCTTAATTCCAAGATTGTCGATACGTTGGATATCTATTAAACCTAAATTCTTTTAAAGAAGAAGATCATTTCAACTTATATGCTTCCAGAAAGTGTGTCCTCCAATTCTAGTTGCTCCTGTAATATTATGCTTTCAGAAACTTCATTGTACCAATAGAACTATTGGTTTTATTTTATTTCATTTTTGTCTAACTTATACAAAGATTGGAACAAATTGTTATTGTTAATAAGGATAGGAAATTTTGAATTTATCATAATATGTGTATATAAATTAAAGGGTTCTATAATCTCTTTTTTCAAAAATTCATCAGGCGTTCGCTCATCTAGCAGTTCATTCCAGAACTTCGTTTACGTTGAAAATATATTGTTCTTTTTTCATTTATTGTTTTCAAAATTTAGTATATGGCCAGATAGACTATTTGTCTTCCATTATATCATTAGTATCTAGTGATATGCATACATTGGGCTTTTAAAGTGAGTCTNTATATATATATATACACATATATACATATCTGCATACACAGTTATCCCCTATCGTATACAATCATTTGCAACACTAGTTTAATTTGATAGGTTAAATCGTCCAAAATCAAGAGATGACCCATAGGAATAAATATTTATAAGAATAGGTTTGAAATGTTCTTAAATATCAGGTTTACTTCTGTAATAGTCTTTACTTAACCTGATATTCATTTGAAAAACAAAATAACCACATGTACATGATGCACTGAACTGCCAACGATTTCTAGCACAATATAATGAAGTAGTAATCTATTAACACAGTTATATTTCCTGATACATTTCCACCATTTGATTTCCATTCCAGCCAAAATAATTAGAAGGGTTTGTTCAATAGTTATAGTTAGACTGTGAGGCTCTATCCTACCTTTCATTACATTCCTTCAGAATTTAATAAAACATAGTACCTCATTCATATTTAAACAGATGAAATCCTATCAACCAATAATTCCAAATAGCATTTCAATAGAGAAGGATTATATAGACATATTTGAACAACTTGTCAAACAAAAAATGGAATAGCCAAGTTCCTCCCAACCTTAGAACAAAACAACCAATTCAGTTGTCTCGTTCACCCCCTTGCCTGACCATGAATCCATAAGGGAAAACTCAGAACTCCTCCTCAACAATATTCCTTTAGTTGCAGTAGTTTCTCCTTGCCTCACACTCAACAAGTAGTCTTCATAACAACAAGAGATCATTTCCTTTCCTGACATACTCAACAACGTCTTGCCTCCTCCCATATGCCATATATCCAAAAACCATTATTCCTAGGTCTTTTTCCCTTGGGAATTTTTGCAGCTTTCCAAATCCCTAATTTTTAGGGGCTGGAAATCACCAAATTCCTAATTTTCCACTTCTCACATTCAGCACTGAGGTAGTTCCAACATGNATATATCCAAAAACCATTATTCCTAGGTCTTTTTCCCTTGGGAATTTTTGCAGCTTTCCAAATCCCTAATTTTTAGGGGCTGGAAATCACCAAATTCCTAATTTTCCACTTCTCACATTCAGCACTGAGGTAGTTCCAACATGTTCCCCTCTCATGGAGTCATGGTTAGTTGATTTTAACCTGGCTGTTCCATTTGTCCATCAACAATAAATATGAAAAAAATTGTTTTCATACAAGTTTCATAGTCAAATGGGTAGTTGGGTAAAATCATATCTCTATCCAATAATCATAGTCATGACTTACAATTAATTAAATTTGGAATTTGGAATTTCCATAAATGGCAATAATTTTCCAATCTTGAATTTACTAAAAACGGAAATAATTTCCTAAGCAAATTTCAGATTTGAAAATAATTTATTTTTTGGGATGTTACATCTTTTCCCCCTTAAATAAAACACTATCCTCAATGTTCGTTCCTTTCTTGGAACATGATTGGATGAGATTTCTGCAAATATCCCTCCAACACCCAAGTGGCCTCCTCAGGCCTAAATTGCTTCCATTGCACCTTTACCTGGGCAACAACCCTGTTCCAAAGTGTCATTTCTCTCATGTACATAATGTGCAGAGGTTCCGCTTGGAACTCGCCTTCTGGTTTCAACTGCACCAAGTTCTAGTTGATCATATGAGTAGGGTCATGAAAAAAATTCTTGTGACATCCCCCAAAAATAAAATATTTTTTATGTGCTGGAAATTTATTTTCGTTTTTGGCAAATTCGAATATGGAATTTTTTTTTCAATTATGGGAATTCTGAATTTCGAATTTAATAATTGTATTTAATTATTGTGATTGTTGGGTAGAGATCTGTTTGGACTCAACTAGCTATTTGATTATGACACTTGTATCACAAAAAAATATTTATATTAATTGCAGGAGGACAAATGGAACAACCATGTTAAAATCAGCTGACCATGACTTCATCAGTCGGGAACATGCTGGAACGGCCTCTAGGCTGATTATGAGAAGTGGCAACTCAGAGATTTGGCCACTGGTAGCCCCTGAAAATCATGGATTATGAGAGCTGCGAAGATCCCCAAAGGAGGGAAAAAGACCCGAGAAAAAATTGATAAATAGCATATGTGAGGAGGCAGGATGCTACCAAGTATGTTGGTGAAATTTGTTTTTGAGCTCTCTTGCTATTATGAACACTTGTGAAACCCCAAACCATGAAATCCCTAAGTGTTGGCCCACAGTCTTTCTGTATTTCAGATTTCGGCAAACAACGGGGTCCTTTGTTTTGTTCGGCATTTGTGATCACCGAAACCTGATTGAACTTCGTTTCTTCACAAAGATGTAGGAACATAGTAGGAATTATTGTTATAGGAACAACTCAAATATTGTAATGTATGGACTGGTAGAAAACATTGGAGGATATTCAT
Organism: Picea sitchensis; assembly: GCA_010110895.2. Lineage (NCBI taxonomy): Eukaryota > Viridiplantae > Streptophyta > Pinopsida > Pinales > Pinaceae > Picea > Picea sitchensis. Next base: position 11,834 of record SNQJ01S0025297.1, read on the forward strand.
CCAGGATAGAATTATAATAATAACCATTCATATTACAAGTTACCATGTACAGGGCATGACAAGTACCTAAATTATTATACAGAGAAAGATATGGGTATATACTTACTTGTAGCTGGAGATAAGTACAGATGGGTATATACTTACTTGTAGGTGGAAATAAGTATAGATGTTAATAGAGAGAGTTAAAGAGAATTTCCTATAGTAAAAATGATAATATGGACTTTACACGCGCACATAGCAAACAATCAAGTTACCTACTGTTCTAGCAGTCATGAATATCTTGACTTGCAATCACAAGCATAATGAAATGTGCATAAGTGAATTACTTTGCCAACTTTCTATTCGAATTAAACTAGACTGGTGTAATGATGTCTTTATGGATCGAATTGAATCTTACCTTCTCTTAAACTCTAAGCTTAAACGAAGCTGAATTATGTCATAGAATTTTATTTTTTTTGTAAATTTGAGGTACATTACATATGGTATCAGAGAAAAAGTTACAACAGTGGGCCTGAATAGGGCCGCATTAATTACTTAGTATATATTCTAATTTATGAAAAAACTAATAAATCTTGTGGATTACAAACAAAAAGATTTTCTATTTTGTGTTGAATAATGGCAGCTCAAGAAGGTGCAGAAATCAGGGTGGAAGAGAATCTGCAACAAGGACCTCTTGGAGATCCAAGACATAATAGTGATGGAAGCTCATCCATGGAGGTATTGGAAACAATGAGGAACCTTATTGTTGAACTACAGGTTTTCAAGGCAGACAATGAAAAATTGAAGAAGGAACAATAGGAACAACAAGAGATAAATGAAGTCTTGCTGCGTAGTATAGTAACCAAGAAAAGCACAAAAGATGGTAACCATGAGGAAGAGGTTAGCAAAAAGGCCTCCAAGAATTATGGTGTGAAGACAGAAAAATGAGACAGTTCATCTGAACAAACACCTTCAGCTGAAGAAAAAACCATACCAGACAAAAAAAGAAAACAAACCGACCACCTTGAAGGACAATTTAAAAATATTAAACCAGCTACTTTTGATGGAGAATCCAGGACAGGAGAAGAACCTGAGGCATGGTTGTTGGACATCAAAAAATACTTCCAAATCTATGAATATTCCAGTAACATGAAAGTCAGAATGCCCATCTACAATTTGAAGGGGAAGGCTAGCATTTGGTGGCAGGACTTGAAATTGGCCAAGGGCCTAAAGGAGAAACAGTTGGAATGGTCTGACTTTAAGAAGTATTTTAACAAACAATACCTTTCTGAAAGATATTATGAAAGGAAGATGAAAGAATTTTATTAGTTATGACTCAGACAAATGACGATGGAGGACCTTATAAATAAATTTCTGGAACTACTAAGGTTCATACCATACATTCGGGAGGATAAGGTAAAAATCCAAAGATTATTAAGTTATTTACCACAGTCCTAGAGGGACAAAATTGAGTTTGACAACCCCAAATCCTTGAGTGAGGCATTCAGGAAGGCACCAATGTTCTATGACCAGTATAAACACCGGGTAGAGTTTCCTAAGACCTGGAAGGATAAGAAACAATATGGAATGCACTAGCGAAAGAAGGGAAACCAGCCAGCTCCTTATTGGAATGCAGCAAAATGTTTCCCAAGGAAAGATTTTCACTCCTTCATCTGAACACGTAAGGTAGTGGTAAACCAGTAAACTTGGGAATGAATAAGTTTGAGGACAACTCCTGTGAGCCATTAAAGTGTTGGGAGTGTGGATAGCCTCATCTAAGGAGGAAATATCCATGTTTAATTACAACAATTGTAATTGTTGTTCACAATTAACAAGAAGCCTCGACAGTGGGAAACATGGGAAGAAGTTTGCATCAGATAAATGTAGCCATAGATGGTTGACAAGTTGACCACCAACCCTCGGTGGTAGAAATCGAAGGTAAAATCCATGACACTTGAATTTATGTTTTAATTGACCTTGGATCTCCATTAAGTTATATTACTCCCGATGTAGTAGAGTTGAATAAACTTAAGAAACAAAAGAACAAAAAATATTGTCTTGTACAACTAGCAACAAGTACTAAAAGAAAAGTAGTTAACTTTATTTTTGATCTTGAGTTCAGCATAGATGGTCAAAAGATAAGGACCAATCTAAACATCCTACCACTAGGATATTATGATATGATTATTGGGATGGATTGGTTGGAACAACACAAGGCATTAATACACTATTATACAAAGATACTTAGCTATAAAGATAATTTTGGCATTGTTAGAACAACCCAACATATACCAAAACTTGTGTCAGTCAGACAAGTTTCAACGATGCAATTGAAGAAATGTATTAGAAAGGGATGTCAAGTTTACACCATCCAAGTGACGAATCTATTAGAAAGAAAAGATAAGACCAAGTTAGAAGACTTTGCAGTCCTACAAGAATTCAGAGACATGTTTGTTGATGGGATACCAGAATTACCTCCTAGGAGAGAAATAGATTTCTCTATAGACTTACTACCCGGATCAACCCCTATCTCAAAAGCACCCTACCGAATGAGTCTACCAGAAATGACAGAATTAAAAATACAATTACAGGAATTGTTGGACAAGGAATATATCAGACCAAGTGTCTCGCCATGGGTTGCACCAATCGTCTTTGTGAAAAAGAAAGACGGTACTCTAAGACTATGTGTCGATTATAGACAACTAAAAAAAGTGACCATTAAGAACAAATACCCCTTAGCACGGATAAATGATCTCTTTGATCAAGTTGGTGGGGCCAAGATCTTCTCAAAATTGGATTTACGATCTGGTTATCATAAAGTTAGGATTAAGGACTAGGACATAAAAAAACATCTTTTCGTACAAGATACAGACACTATGAGTTTGTAGTCATACCTTTCAGACTCACTAATGCACCAACCACATTTATGTGCTTGATGAACAACATTTTTAGCCAGTACTTAGACAAGTTCGTAGTACTATTTATCGACGATATTCTGGTCTATTCTAAAATGGAGGAGGAACATGATGAACACATTTGAATAGTTCCGCAAACACTAAGGAAACACAAACTATATGAAAAATTTGACAAATGTGATTTTTATCAAAAAGAAATACAATATTTAGGACATGTCATTTCCTCGGAAGGTATTTCCATAGACCGAGAAAAGATAAAATCGATTATGGAATGGCCAGTGCCTAAGGATGTGGCAGATATCCGGTCATTCATGGGAATCACTATATATTATCGTAGATTTATAGAACGGTTCTCCAAGATAGCCTACCCTATCATGTCATTACAAAAGAAAGGGACCAAGTTTAACTGGTCGCAAAAGTGTCAAGACAGATTTAACAAGCTAAAAGAATTATTGACATCGGCGCCCATATTGAAGGTAGTAGACCCAGATAAAGACTTCAAAGTATGCGTTGATGTAAGTAAAGAGGGACTAGGTGGTGTTCTAACTCAGGAAGGGCACATGATTTGTTATGAGTCCCGAAACTTAGAGGAACACGAGTGAAATTATGTCACTCATGAATTAGAATTGGCAACAGTAATACATGCCTTAAAAATGTGGTGACACTATATAATGGGCAAAAAATTCTTACTATTGATGGATAATAGCGGGGTGAAATAGCTATTTAACCAACCAGACCTTAATGCAATACAAGCAAGGTGGCTAGCCTTCCTAAGTGAATTTGACTTCGAGGTCAGACATATCAAGGGTAAGGAAAATAAAGTAGCATATGATTTAAGCCGCAAAGTCCATGGGTTATTTGAGATAAATATCAGCAATGCAGAAAGTGATTTGGAACAAAGAATAAGAACGACAGGTGTTAACGATGGAAATTACACTAAGATGATAGCAGAATTTCAAAATAGTATCGCAAAACCTAGATAAACCAGATATTAGTATCAATAAAAAGGGACTTTTAAGATTTAAAAACAGATTGTACATACCGAATGCAGCAGAGTTAAAATTAATTATTTTAGATGAAGTTCATAAGAAACCATATTCTGTCCATTCAGGCTACCAGAAAACAATAACAACACTCAGAAAACTATTTTACTGGCCTAACATGAAGGGAAAAACAATAGAATACTTGGTTAGGTGCCAAGATTGTCAGCAGTTTAAGGCTGAACACTAGCATCCAGATGGCCTATTATAGCCACTACCAGTACTAGAATGGAAATGGGAGACCATATCACTCGACTTTGTAACAAGTTTTCCAAAAAATCAGAAACATAATGATTCAATCATGGTTGTAATCGATAAACTCAATAAGTCTTCACACTTTATTCCTATAAAGTCTACTTTTAAAGCTATTATAATTGTTGAAATATTCATGAAAGAAATTTTTAGACTGCATGGTATTCCTAAAATGGTGATTTCAGATAGAGACGTAAAATTCACATCCACTTTTTAGAAGGAATTGTTGGCAGGACTAAATACTTATTTGAATTTCAGTATGATTTATCCTCCACAAATGGATGGATATACCAAAAGGACAAATCAAATCATAGAGGATATGATCCGCATGTATGTAAGAACAAAGACAAACAAGTGGGAAGACTACCTACACTTGGTAGAATTTGCATATAACAACGGGTACCAAACTTTGGCTAAGTTGAGCCCTTTTGAAATACTGTACGACAGAAAGTGTACAACTCCAATTAGCTGGGATAACCCAGCTGATAGAATCATGGTTGGACCAGAGATGCTCCAAGAAATGGAGAACATGGTAAGGAAGGTACAAGACAACTTGAAAGAAGAACAGGACAAATAGAAGAGCTATGCCGATCAGAAAAGAAGACACATGGAATTTCAAGTGGGAGATCATGTTTACCTGAAGGTCAAAGCCCGAAAAATCTCGTTGAAGTTAGGGAACTGTGTCAATATGGCACCCAGGTTTTGTGGTCCCTTCGAGATACTAGCTCGAATTGGACCCATAGCATATCAACTTGCACTTCCAGCTAATCTAAGAATTCATAATGTATTTCATGTATCTTTGCTGGAAACGTATATTCATGAACCTACTCATATGATTGATTGGAACTTGGTGCAAGTGGAACCCGAAGGCGAGTTCCAGGTGGAACCCCTATGCATTCTGGACCAGAGAGAAACAACACTTCGGAACAAAGTCGTCGCTCAGGTAAAGGTGCAATGGAAGCACTTTAGTCCTGAGGAGGCCACTTGGGAATTGTAAGGAGATTTGAAGAAATCTCATCCAATACTATTCTAGGAAAGGAATGAACACTGAGGACATTGTTTTACTGAAGGGGGAAAGGATGTGACACCCCCCCAAAAAAAAAATATTTATTATGTGCTGGAAATTTATTTCCGTTTTTGGCAAATTCGAATCTGGATTCTTTTTTTCCATTTATGGCAATTCTGAATTTCGAATTTAATAATTGTATTTAATTATTGTGACTATTAGGAAGAGATTTGTTTGGAATCAACTAGATATTTGACTATGACACTTGTATCACAACAGAATATTTATATTAATTGCAGGAGGACAAATGGAACAACCATGTTAAAATCAGTTGACCATGACTCCATGAGTGGGGAACATGTTGGAACTACCTCTAGGTTGATTATGAGAAGTGGAAAATAAGAGATTTGGCCACTGGCAGCCCCTAAAAATCATGGATTAAGAGAGCTGTGAAAATCCCTTAAGGAGGGAAAAAGACCCGGGAAAAAAATGATAAATAGCTTATGCGAGGAGGCAGGACGCTCCCAAGTATGCTGGGGAAAAGATTTTTTTGAGCTCTCTTGCTGTTATGAACACTACAGATTGAGTGTGAGGCAAGAGGAGCCTGCTAAAACAAATTTGATTTTTTGTTATGAGAATTGTTGAGTAAGTGTGAAGTAAGAGGATAACTGTTGGAATTGAAGGACATTGTTGAGGAGGAGTTTCCAAGTTCACCCTCATGGATTCATGGTTAGGCTAGGGGATGAATTGAGCAGGTGACTTTGGCTGCCCTGTTCTATGGTTGGGAGGAATGTGGTTGTTCCCTTTTTCTTCCTGTGGATTGGATTTAGATATGTTGATCTACCCCTCTCTATTCTTGGCTATGTTTTGATTTATGGCAGGCATCTATTGTGTGATTATATCTAATTGCGTTAATGTAAACCTTTCCCTCTTTGTTCTTGGATGTTTTGTGTGTAACTGATATTAAGCATCTAATTGTTTCTAAATTTGAAATAATTCTTTCAATGAATGACATTTATTGTGGTATTAAATGTACAATCACAGTCTAAATTATGGAGTGGTCCCTCCTGAAATCTGAAAGTGCTAGGAAAATTTATTTTTATAGAAGTTGAGTTTAAGAAAGTTGGTCCATCTATGGGTTAGGTTTAATTTGATGTCAAAATACTAGATGTACAAAAAAATTTAAAGTTAAAGAATTCTGGGAACCCCCAAAAACCAAATTCAGATCCCTCGGATTCTCAATTATAATTTCCAAACTCTGATGGGATGATATTCTTATTCATGTATTTACATAGATGCACAGATCTAGTATTGTTGACGTTTAATGCCTTGTTTAAAGAGGCTCTAAGTGAACATAATAGGAGTTACCTTCTACAAAACCTGTTACCCTATTGTACCCCTTTTATAGATTATATGCGTATGAAACTCAGAAGTTAGATTTTTGGAATCCTGATAAGTAAACGGATATTGAATCCTTCTACACATGTTGTTTCACAGAACGAAAGTAAGAATTCCAGTACAAGGCAAAAATCTTAGAATTATGAAAATAATGTGATTTTTGGCATTTGGGACTTGTTGGTTACATTTATATGAAGTTCCCTTTCTTTTCTAAACCCCGAAACCCCGAATCTTGAAATCACGAAGTGTTGGTTCCATACCGTTCGCCTTTCAAAATTTGGGAGTTGTTGTCTGCTGTTGTTAGCATTTGAAACCTCGAAACCCTGAATCCCAAAATCCTAAAATGTTAGTTCCTTTCTTTTTCGAAATTCAGGAATTGTTGTATGTTGGATGTTTGGCTATGGAACTCGCGAAGTTTCAAACCCCGAAATCATGAAATACGAGTCTCACCTTTCTTTTCTTTCGCATTTCAGAAGTTTGTTCATGTTGATGTTTGGACACTAGAACTTACGATCTTCCAAACCCTGAAATCCTGAAATGTGGGACCCACTTTTCCTTTTTTGGATTTTGAAAAGTTTGTTTATGTTGATATTTGGACACTGGAACTCGCGAAGTTCTGAACCCCAAAATCCTGAAATACGGGTCTCACCCTTATTTTCTTTCACATTTCATAAGTTTGTTCATGTTGATGTTGGACACCGGATCTTGCAAAGTTCCAAACCTCGAAATCCTAAAATGTGGGACCCACCTTTCCTTTTTCACATTTTCGGAAGTTTGTTTATGTTGATGTTTGGATCGGAACTCATGAAGTTCAGAACCCTGAAACCCCGAAATGCGAGTCCTACCTTTCCTTTTTTGAATTTTTGGGAGTTGTTCTATGTGTTGATGTTTGGCTTTTGTACTCGCAAAACCCCAAACCCCAAAATCCCAAAGTGTTGACCCATAGTCTTTCCATATTTCAAATTTCAGCATACAATGGGGTCCTTTGTTTTGTTCGGCATTTGTGATCACTGAAACATGATTGACCTCTGTTTCTTCACAAAGTTGTAGGAACATAGTAGGAATTATTTTTATAGGAACAAATCAAATAATGTAATGTATGGACTGGTAGAAAACATTGGAGGATCTTTATCCAGGATAAAAGTATAATAATAACCGTTCATATTACAAGTCATTGTGTACGGGGCATGACAAGTACCTAAATTATTATACGGTGAAAGATATGGGTATATGCTTACTAGTAGGTGGAAATAAGTACATATGTTAATAGAGAGAGTTAAAGTGAATTTCCTACAGTAAAAATGATAATATCGTCTTTACACGTGCACATAGTAGACAGTCAAGTTACCTACTATTCTAGTAGTCATGAATATCTTGACTTGCAATCACAAACATAATGAAATGTGCAGAACTGGATTACTTTGACAACTTTCTATTCAAAGTAAACTAGATTGGTGTAATGATGTCTTTATGGATCAAATTGAATCTTACCTTCTCTTAAACTCTAATCTTAAATGTAGTTGAATTATGTCATAGATTTTTTTTTTTGGTAAATTTTAGGTACATTACAATTCTTTAACAAAGAAACATGAAATATATTATGGATTTTTAGATTGGTAGGAAGTGCAAGTTGGTATGTTACAGGTCCAATTCGAGCTAAGATATCTAAAGGGCTGCAAAACCTAGATGCCAACTTCACACATTTCCCTAGCTTTAGGGACATTTTCCGAGATTTGACTTTTAAATAGACGTGGTCTCCCACTTGAAATTTCAGGTGTCTTCTCCTCAGGTTCTTGTAATTTTTTTGTCTGTCCTAAGACTCCTTTAAATTTTGATGTAATTTTCTTACCATGCTCTCCATTTCATGGAGCATCTTTGGTCCCACCCTGAGTCTGTCCACTGGGTTATCCCATCTAATCAGTTTCATACACTTTCTTTCATACAATACTTCGAAAGGACTCATTTTATTTGAAGTTTGGTATCCATTGTTGTATGTGAATTCCACCAGGTTTAGGTAGTCTTCCCACTTTCTTGGTTTTGTTCTTACGTACATGTGTAACGTATCTTATACGATTTGGTTTGTTCGTTTAGTCTGCCCATCCATTTGTGGATGATAACTCGTGCTGAAATTCAAGTTAGTATTTAGCCCTGCAAACAATTCTTTCCAAAAAGAAGATGTAAATTTTACGTTTCTATCCGAAATCACCATTTTTCGAATACCATGCAGTCTAAAAATTTATTTCATGAATATTTTAGCGATGTTAATGAATTTAAAAGTAGACTTTACAGGAATAAAGTGTGTAGACTTACTAAATTTATCGATTACCAAGATAATTGAATCATTTTGTTTATCAGTTCTATTCAAACCTGTAATAAAGTCCATTGATATTGTCTCCCATTTCCATTTTGGCATAGGTAAGGTCTGCAACAAGCCGACTGGATGTTGATGTTCAACTTTTACTTGTTGGAAGTCCTAACACTTAGCTAAGTAGTCTATTGTTTCTTCCTTCATATTAGGTCAATAAAATAACTTCCTTAATGTTGTTACTATTTTCTGGTATCTCGGGTGACCAGAATATGGTTTCTTGTGTGTTTCATCCAAAATCGACAACTTTAATTCCGTTGAATCTAGTATGTATATATTTTTTTTGAATCATAGTAGGCCTTTTCTGTCCAAACTCAGATCTGCTTTGTCTTATTTTTTTGCATTATCTTGTAATTCTACCACTTTTCTATTATAATTTTCATCGTTATTACCTGCAGCCTTTATCCTCTACTCAAGATCGTTTTTTCCCTGCTAATGTTTATTTCAAACAGCCCATGAACTATTCTTCTTAAGGCATCAGCCACCTTGTTTTCCTTACCCTCGACATGTCTTACCTCAATGTCAAATTGGCTCAAGAAGGCTAGCCATCTTGCTTTCCTTGCAATAAGATCTGGTTGACTAAACAAAAATTTTACACCGTTGTTATCCGTCAATAACATAAATTTTTTGTCCATGATGTAGTGTCGCCACTTTTTTAAGGCGTGTATTATAGATGCCAAATCTATGTCATGAGTGACATAGTTTTGTTAATGTTCCTTTAGTTTTCAGGACTCATAACAAATAACATTCCCTTCTTGAGTTAGGATGCCACCTAGTCCTTCTTTACTCACAACTACACAGACGGTGAAGTCTTTGTCTAGATATGCTACCTTTAAAATGGGTGTGGGCGTTAACAATTCCTTTGACTTATTAAAACTTTCTTGGAATTTATGTGACCAGTTAAACTTGGTTCCCTTCTTTTGTAACGATGTGATAGGATATGAAATTTTGGAAAAAACCTCTATAAATCTCCGGTAATACACAGTGATTCCCATGAATGATCGAATGTCCACTACGTCCTTAGGAATCGACCATTCCATGATGGCTCTTATTTTCTCAGTATTGACTCCAATGCCTTCTACTGATATTACATGTCCTAGGTACTATATTTTCTTTTGATAAAAGTCACACTTATCAAATTTAGCATATAGTGTGTGCCTCATTAAATTTTGCAGAACTATCCTTAAGTGCTCTTCGTGTTCTTCTTATGTTTTAGAATATACTAGAATATCGTCAATAAATTCCAACACAAACATGTCAAAGTACTGATTGAAAATAATGTTCATTAAAAACATAAATTTGGTTGGCATGTTAGTAAGACCAAAAGGTATAACAACAAATTCGTAATGTCCATATCTCATTCAGAATGATGTTTTACTTATGTCCTAACCTAGTGATAACCAGATCGTAAATACAATTTCAAAAAATTATTTTCCCCACCTACTTGATCGAATAGATCATTTATCCTAGGTAAGGGGTACTTGTTCTTAACAGTCATTTTGTTTAATTTCCTGTAATTGATGCATAATCTCAGAGTTTCATATTTTTTTTTAACAAAGAGGATGAGTGCTCCCCATGGTGAAACTCTCGGTCTGATATATTCTTTGTCCAATAATTCTTGTAGTTGAATTTTTAATTATGTTAACTATGGTAAAATCATTCAGTATAGTGCTTTAGATATAGGGGCTGAACTAGGTAGTAAGTCAATAGAAAATTTTATCTCCCTTCTTGGGGGTAATCCATGTATCCCGTCAATAAACACATCTCTGAAATCATGCAAAACGACAAAATCCACCAAGATGGGTTTATTTTCCTTTTCTAATAAGTTTGTTACTTGGATGGCATAAACCTGAAAACCCTTTCTCATGCATTTCTTAAATTGCATTGCAGAAATCTACCTAACTAAGATTGGGTTTTGTACACCTTGAACTGTTCTAGCAGTGTCATTTTCATCTTTATACTTGAGTGATTTTTCATAACAATATAACAGTAATTTATTCTTTTCTAACCAATCCATTCTGATAATTATATCATAAGATCCTAATGGCAATACGTTCAGATTTTTGTTTATGTTTTGACCACCTAAACTGAACTCATAATCATAAATAAAATAGACCACTTTTCTTTTTGTTCATGTTGCTAGTTGTACCAACCAAGATTTTGTATGTCTTATTTTCTTAAGTTTATTTGAATCCACTATACCATGAGTGATATAACTCAAGATAGATCTAGGATCAATTAAAACAAAAATTTGAGTGTTATTAATTTTAACTTCAATTTCCACCACAAAAGACTAGTGGTCAACTTATCAGACATCCACGAGTACATTGATCTGATGTAAGCTTTTGCCCTCATCTCCCACTGTAGAGGCTTCTTGTAGGTTGTGAACCATATTTATGGCTATTGAAGTCAAACGTGGATAGTTCCTCCTTAAGTGAGGTTCCCCACATTCCCAGCATTTTAATGGTTCACGGGGGCTGTCCCCAAACTTCTTTGTTCCCAGATTTACTGGTTTACCACCTCCTTGGGTGTTCTCATTATTGGAGTGAAAGTATTTTCTAGGGAGACTCTTTGTTGTGTTCTGAAAAGGACTTGGATGATATCCCTTCTTCCATTGGTTCATTTGGTCTTTCTTCTTGTCTTTCCAAGCCTTGGGAAGTTATGACCACTATTTATATTGGTCATAACACAATCGAGATTTCTTGAAACATTTTGTCAAGGACTTACTATTATCAAATTTAGTTATGTCCTTATAAGTCTGTCGTAAACAACTTAGGAACCGCTGGATTTTTACTTTGTCCTCTTAGATATAATTCATGAACCTTAGTAATTCCAGGAATTTGTATATCAGATCTTCCATAGCCATTTGATCGAGTCATAGCTCATAAAATTATTTGGTTTTTCTTTCATAGTAACTTTCAGATAGGTACAATTTCTTAAAGTATTTCTTAAAATCCGACCATTCCATCTATTTTTCCTTCACACCCTTGGCCAACTTCAGGTATTTCCACCATATGTTGGCCTTCCCTTTCAGATTATACATGGCCATTCTGACCTTCATATTACTGGAATAGTTGTATATCTAGAAATACTTCTTGATGTATAATAACCATGCTTCAACTTCCTCACCTGTTCTAGATTCCCCATCAAAGGTAGATGGTTTGATTTTCTTAAGCTCTCCCTCAAGGTGATCTACCTACTTTATTTTTCTTCATGTTTTTGTTTTATCTTCAGCTAAAGGTGTACCTTCAGATGAGCTATCCCATTTTTTTGCTTCAGGACCATAATTCTTCATGTTTATCATCCATTGGGATTCTCTTTGTCGCTATACTTCACAGCATGACTTCGTTTATTTCCTATTATTCCTGTTGTGCCTTTTTCAATTTCTCATTGTCCGCTTTGAAAACTTGTACTATCTCAATAATGAGATTTATCATAGTTTCCAGAACTTCGATAGGTGAACTTCCATTACTATTTTGCCTCTAATATTTAGGAGGCCTTTGTTCAGGATTCTCCTCAAGTCTGATTTCTGCTTCATCCTAGGCTGCCATGATTACAACAAAATAAAGTGTTTTCTGTTTGTAACAGTAATTGTTTTGTTAGTTTTCATAAAAAGGAAAATATATGTTAAGTAAATAATTTGGCCCTACTCAAGGTCCAAGTGTTGTAACCTTTTCTCTGATACCATATGTAATCTACCTCAAATATACCAATTTAAAAAAAAAAAATATGAAACATTAATCTCCAATTTCATTTAATAGAGTCATAGTTAAGAGAAGGTATTACTTATCTCCATTGTTAAACTCTGTGAGGTTTTCTTATGTTCTAATTATCAACGATTTCATTTCTATCCTAGCCTATAATGTACCTCAAAATTATCATAAAAAAAAAAATATGTGGTACCATATTTGCTACTCAATTTTCGTTTAATCCACCCGTGAGCCAGGTACTTACACTTTGTTTTTGCTTGCATGACCTTATAACATACTAGATTAATACTCTTGGCTTAAGATTAATACTCTTGGCTTAATACCTTACAAAAATCAAATGCAATATATTCTAATCCTTACTTTATTATAAGGGATTTATTATAATGCCCGCACCTACCTATACGCTAGGATTGGAAATTTCAGTCCCTTTGTTTTTAATAGAAATGGACTATTGGATTTTTTTGTTGCGCATAAATTTATGTCTTGGGTTTTTTAAAGATTAGGCACTACCTAATGGTTTCAACATCAGTCTTCAAGTCTTGCTCATGGTACGTGATTGTTAGGACCACACAATGTACCCTTTTTTCCCATACTTTTTGCCATTATTATATCCTTGATCACCTGTATTTAGACTCATATTATCACTTCATCTGATCATTCCAAGGTATACAACGTCCTTTCTCATTTCTACATGTTTAATTTGTTTTGCATGATATTTTACATTACTCTCGTACTAAATTATTGATTAGAAGTGCATAAGTATCCATAACTGCAGATTAGCATTTGAGGCCTATGCTGAAACACAGAACTGTCCTGATGCTGAAACACGGAGCTGATACACAGCCCGAGGTCGCATATGTCGAAACACGAAGCTCCTACACAGACCGAGGTCGCATATGCCGAAACACGGAGCTGCTATACAGATTGAGGACGCAGATGCTGAAACACGGAGCTGTCACACAGTCAGAATTGCAAATGCTGAAACACAAGCCGTTACAGTTAACGGTCAAGGCCGACACAGTCAAGAGCGCAATTCACATGGCTGAAACAGCCCATGAATTGTGATGCTGAAACAACATCAGCAGCAATGAAGGAGCTGTTACACCAGCCGTAACAACAATACCTCGTTCAGCTCCTGTAACAGCAATCAGTTGCGTAAGAATAGGACATCCTATGTTGATTTAGAAAGAAGATCTGATTTAGGATANATCATGCCGATTTTGGCCCATTTCTCCCTTACAGTATGTGGATGACTTCATCAACTACGTAGAGGCAAGGGGACCTATACTATGGCTCCAATTTAATTGCAATCCAAAACTTCATGTGTTTGTCTCTTTATAATCAATTTACCGTGGAAATTAAATTTTGTGTTTCATATAAGAAAAGTCTATTATTCTTGGGTAGTTGCTAATTGAAATTTTCTTGGTCCCCTTACATGCTTGCAATATCCGAAATATTTGGGATTCTGGGCATCCTCTCATATGAAAGGTACTCGGGTTCCTTTATAGAATTCTCAGAACTTATCGTTCCAAATTCTAACAACGAAGCTCTAGGTTTCAACCTAGACTATCGTGTTGTGTAAATTTTTGTCCCAATTCATGTTAATCCAATGAATCCAAATGTTGTAACAATATTCACTATTGGAAGACCATAACGCAAGCCTTGCGTAAGTTTTGGATACACCTTTGATTTCAGATCTTGATTTGGGTTGTATAATGAACTTAAAATAATATTTGAATCACGTGACTTTCCTCCTATATACTTGTAATGAAATACAATGATTAATAACCATTTTAATTCAAGGCTTGTCAATATGTTGGATATCTATTAAACCCAAATCTTTTTAAAGAAGAAAAGAATTTCATCTTATATGCTTCCAGAAAGCGAATCATCCAATTTTAGTTGCTCCTGTACTATTATGCATTTAGAAACTTCATTTTGCCAATAGAACTATTGGTTTTCTTTTATTTCATTGTTGTCTGACTTATACAGAGATTGGAATGAATTGTGATTGTTAATAAGGCTAGGAAATTTTGAATTTATCATAATACGTGTATATAAATTAAAGGGTTCCAGAATCTTTGTTTTTGAAAATTCGTCGAGCTTTCGCTCATCTAGAATTTCATTCCAGAACTTCGTTTGCATTGAAAATATATTGTTCGTTTTTCATTTATTGTTTCCAGAATTTAGTATATGGCCAGTTAGACTATTTGTCTTCGATTATATAATTAGTATCTAGGGATATGCATACATTGGGCTTTTAATGTGAGTCTTGTAAGCAGGGATGCTTTTAAGGATGGAAATTTATTTGAAAATGTAGAAACCTTGGCGAATCCTACTAATCCTTCATATGCCAACTATAAATGATTGGAGATATTTTTGTAAAAATATTCAAATTTCTAAGGATTTTATATATATTTTTATAAATTTTTGGTGATTTTTAAGGTAAAATAATTTTATCCTATAGAATTTGGGCGAATAATTTTTAAAACCGTGAATCTCATTTTTGGAAAAACCATGGAAAATTAGCCCATGAGCGAAATTTATCCCCTAGAATCATCCCTACTTGTAAGTCGTATGGTTATATTTACATATATATATATATATACAATCATTTGCAACAGTAGTTTAATTTGATAGGTTAAATCATACAAAATCAAGAGATAACCCATAGGAATAAATATTTGTAAGCATAGGTATGAAATGTTCTTAAATCTCAGGTTTACTTCCATGATATTGTTTACTTAACCTGATATTCATTTGCAAAATAGAATAACCAAATGTGCATGATGCACTAATCTAGTAGTGATTTCTAGCACAATATAATGAAGTAGTAATCTATTAACAAAGTTATATTTGTTGATACATTTCCACCATTCGATTTTCATTCCAGCCAAAATACTTAGAAGGGTTTGTTCAACAGTTATATTTAGACTATGAGGGTCTATCCTACCTTTGATTACATTCCTTCATAATTTAATAAAACAGAGTACTTCATTCATATTTAAACAGATGAAAAATTATCGACCAATAATTCCAAATATCGTTTGAACAAGGAAGGAGTAGATAGACATATCTGAACAATTTTTTGAACAACAAATGGAACAACCAAGTTCCTCCCAATCTTAGAATAGAACAACCAATTCAATTGTCTCATTCACCCCCTAGCCTGACCATGAATCCATAAGGGGGAACTCAGAAATCCTCTTCAGCAATAGTCCTTCAGTTGCAACAGTTTCTCCTTGCCTCACACTCAGCAAGTACTGTTCATAATAGCAAGATATAATTTCCTTTCCCAGCATACTCAGCAGTGTCCTGCCTCCTCCCATATGCTATATTTCCAAAAACCATTGTGCCTAGGTATTTTCCCCTTGGGAATTTTCACATCNCCTCACACTCAGCAAGTACTGTTCATAATAGCAAGATATAATTTCCTTTCCCAGCATACTCAGCAGTGTCCTGCCTCCTCCCATATGCTATATTTCCAAAAACCATTGTGCCTAGGTATTTTCCCCTTGGGAATTTTCACATCTTTCCAAATCCTTGATTTCCAGGGGTTACCAATGGCCACATTCCTGATTTTCCACTTGTCACATTCATCCTTGAGGTAGTTCCAACATGTTCCGCTCTCATGGAGTCATGGTCAACTGATTTTAACCTAGTTGTTCCATTTGTCCATCAACAATAAATATAAAATATTTTTTTTTAATACAAGTGTTATAGTCAAATAGTTAGTTTGGTCAAATCAGATCTCTGACCAATAGTCATAGTAATCAATTACAATTAACTAAATTTGAAATTTGGAATTTCCATAGATAGCAATAGTTTGCCAATTTCGAATTTACTAAAAACAGAAATCATTTCCTAAGCAAATTTCAGATTTGAAAATAATTTATTTTGGGGGATGTTACATCCTTTCGCCCTTCAATAAAACATTGTCCTAAGTGTTCGTTCCTTTCTTGGAACAGGATTGGATGATATTTCTGCAACTCTCCTTCCAACTCCCAAGTGGCCTCCTCAAGGCTAAAGTGCTTCCATTTCACCTTTACCTGGGCGACAACCCTATTCCGAAGTGTTATTTCTCTCATGTCCAGAATGTGCAGAGTTTCCTCTTGGAACTCGCCTTCTAGTTCCACTTGCACCAAGTTCCAATTGATCGTATGATTAGGGTCATGAACATAATTCTTTAACAAATAAACATGAAATACATTATGGATTTTTAGATTGGCATGAAGTGCTAGTTGGCATGCTACAGGTCCAATTCGAGCTAAGATCTCGAAAGGGCCAAAAAACTTGGGTGTCAACTTGGCACAATTCCTTAGCTTTAGGGAACTTTTTCGAGCTTTGACTTTTAAATAGACGTGGTCTCCCACTTGAAATTCCACGTGTCTTCTCTTCAGGTCCGCGTAACTTTTTTGTCTGTCCTGAGCCTCCTTTAAATTATGTCGTACTTTTCTTACCATGCTCTCCATTTCCTAGAGCATCTCTGGTCCCACCATTATTTTTTCCACTAGGTTATCCCAGCTAATTGACATCGTACACTTTCTGTCGTATAGTACTTCGAAATTATTCATTTTATCCGAATTTTGGTATCCATTGTTGTATGCAAATTCCACCAAGTGTAGGTAGTCTTCCCACTTGCTTGGTTTTGTTCTTACGTACATGCATAACATATATTCTACGATTTGGTTTGTTCATTTAGTCTGCCCATCCGCTTGTGGATGATAACTCATGCTGAAATTCAAGTTAGTATTTAACCCTGCAAAGAATTCTTTCCAAAAAGAATATGTAAATTTTACGTCTCTATCCGAAATCACCATTTTAGGAATACCATGCAGTCTAAAAATTTCTTTCATGTATATTTCAGCGATGTTAATGGATTTAAAAGTAGACTTTATAGGAATAAAGTGTGCAGACTTACTAAGTTTATCGATTACCACAATAATTGAATCATTCTGTTTTTGAATTCTAGGAAAACCTGTAATAAATTCCAGTGATATTGTCTCCAATTTCCATTCCGACACAGGTAAGGGCTGCAACAGGCTGGTTGGATGTTGATGTTCATATTTTACCTACTGGAAGTCCTGACACTTAGCTAAGTATTAATTTGTTTCACCCTTCATATTTGGTCAATAAATTAACTTCCTTAATGTTTCTACCATTTTCTAGTATCCCGGGTGACTAGAATATGGTTTCTTGTGTGTTTTGTCCATAATCGACAACTTTAATTCCACCGAATTTGGTATGTATATTATATTTTTGAATCATAGTAGGCCTTTTCTTTCCAAACTCAGATCTGTTTTGTCTGAGTTTTCTGCATTATCTCATAATTCTGCCACTGTTCTAGTGTAATTTTTTTCGTTATTACCTGCAACCTTTATCCTCTACTCAAGATCGCTTTCTTCCCTGCTAATTTTTATTTCAAACAACCCATGAACTCTTCTGCTTAAGGCATCAACCACCTTATTTTCCTTACCCTTCATATGTCTTACCTCAAATTCAAATTTGCTCAAGAAGGATAGCCATATTGCTTGCCTTGCATTAAGATCCGACTGACTAAACAAAAATTTCACACCGCTGTTATCCGTCAAGAAAAAAAGTTTTTTCCCATG
Organism: Picea sitchensis; assembly: GCA_010110895.2. NCBI lineage: Eukaryota > Viridiplantae > Streptophyta > Pinopsida > Pinales > Pinaceae > Picea > Picea sitchensis. Next base: position 30,111 of record SNQJ01S0025297.1, read on the forward strand.
ATGTAGTGTTGCCACATTTTTAAGGTGTGTATTACAACTGCCAAATCTAAGTCATGAGTGACGTAGTTTTTTTCCTGTTCCTTTAGTTTTTGGGACTCATAACAAATAGCATGCCCTTCTTGAGTTAGGACACCACCTAGTCCTTTTTTACTCGCATCTACAGAAACAATGAAGTCTTTGTTGGGATCTGCTACCTTTAAAATGGGTGCGGTCATTAGCAATTCCTTTAACTTATTAAAATTGTCTTGGCATTTCTGTGACCAGTTAACTTGGTTCCCTTCTTTTGTAACGATATGATAGGATATGCAATTTTGGAAAATCCCTCTATAAATCAGCGGTAATATTCGGTGATTCCCATGAATGACAGGATGTCTGCTATTTCCTTATGAATTGACCATTCCATGATGGCTTTTATTTTCTCAGGATTGAATGCAATGAATTTTGCAGATATTACATGTCCTACGTATTGTATTTTCTTCTAATAAAAGTCACACTTATCAAATTTAGCATACAATTTGTGCTTCCTTAAAGTTTGCAGAACTATCCTTAAGTGGTCTTCATGTTCTTCTTCTGCTTTAGAATATACTAGAATATCGTCAATAAATACCAACACAAACTTGTCCAAGTATTGACTGAAAATATCGTTCATTAAACACATAAATGTGGTTGGTGTGTTAGTGAGTCCAAAAGGTATAACAAGAAATTTGTAATGTCCATATATCATTCAGAATGTTGTTTTACTGATGTCCTCATCTTTTATTCTAACCTGGTGATAACAAGATCGTAAATCCAGTTTCGAAAAAATATTTTGCCCACCTACTTGATCAAACAAATGATTTATCCTATGTAAGGTGTAATTTCTCTTAATAGTCATTTTGTTTAATTTCATGTAATCTATGCATAATCTCAGAGTTCCATCTTTCTTTTTAACAAAGAGGATGGGTGCTCCCCATGGTGAAACACTCGGTCTGATATATTATTTGTCCAATAATTCCCGCAGTTGAATTTTTAATTTTTTTGACTCTGGTAAACTCATTCGGTAGGGTGCTTTAGATATAGGGGATGAACCAGGTAGTAAGTCGATATAAATTCTATCTCCCTCTTTGGGGGTAATTCATGTATCTTGTCAACAAACACATCTCTGAAATCATGAAAAATGACAAAATCCTCCAAGATGGGTTTATTTTCCTTTTCTAATAGGTTTATTGCTTGGATGGAATAAACCTACCAACCCTTTCTCATGCATTTATTAAATTGCATTACAGAAATCTGCCTAACTGAGATTGGTTTTTGTACACCTTGATATGTCCTAGTAGTGTCATTTTTGTATTTATACTTGAGTGATTTTTCATAAAAATCTAACACTGCTTTATGCTTTTCTAACTAATCCATTCTGATAATTACATCATACGATCCTAACGGTAATACGTTCAGATTTTTCTTTATGTTTTGACCACCTAAACTGAACTTATAATCAGAAATAAAATTGACCACTTTTATTTTTGTTCTTATTGCTAGTTGTACCAGCCAAGATTTTGTATGTCTTTTTTTCTTAAGTTTATTTGAATCCACTATACTAGGAGTGATATAACTCAACGTAGATTCAGGATCAATTAAAATAGAAATATGAGTGCTATTAATTTTACCTCTAATTTCCACTACAGAAGACTGGTGATCAGCTTGTCGGCCATCCACGGCTGCATTGATCCGATGTAATCTTCTCCCCACATCTCCCACCGTAGAGTCTTCCTATAGGTTGTGAACCATAGTTCTCGCTGCTGAAGTAAAATGTGGGCAGTTCCTCCTTAAGTGAGGTTCCCCACATTACCATCATTTTAACGATTCACAGGGGCTATCTCCAAACTTCTTTGTTCCTAGATTTACTAGTTTACCACCTCCTTGGGTGTTCTAATTATTGGAGTGAAATTATTTTATGGAAAAACTCTTTGTTGTGTTCTGGAAAGGAGTTGTCTGATATCCCTTCTTCTGTTGGTTCATTCGGTCTTGCTTCTTATCTTTCCAAGCCTTGGGAAGTTTTGACCATTGTTTTTATTGGTCGTAACACATTTGGGCTTTCCTGAAAACTTCACTTAAGGAATTGGGATTATCAAATTCAATTATGTCCTTATAAGACTGCGGTAAACAGCTTAGGAACCGTTGGATTTTTACTTTGTCCTCTAAGATATAAGGCACGAACCTTAGTAATTCCAGGAATTTATTCATGAGATCTTCCATAGCCATTTGAACGAGTCGTAGGTCATACAATTCTTTGGTTTTTCTTTCATAGTAACTTTCAGATACGTACTGTTTATTAAAATATTTCTTAAAATATGACAATTCCATCTGTTTTTCCTTCACACCCTTGGCCAACTTCAGGTCTTTCCACCATATGTTGGCCTTCCCTTCAAGATTATAGATGGCCATTTTGACCTTCATATTGCTGGAATAGTTGTATATCTGGAAATACTTCTTGATGTCTAATAACCATGGTTTAGGATCCTCCCCTATTTTGGATTCCCCGTCAAAGGTAGATGGTTTGATTTTCTTAAACTCTCCCTAAAGGTGATCTACCTTGGATTTCTTTTTCTTCTTGTTTTCGTTTTTTCTTCAGCTGAAGGTGTACCTTCAGATGAGCTATCCCCTTTTTCTTCTTCAATACCAGAATTCTTGGAGGCCCTTTTACTGACCTCTTATTCCTGGTTGTCATAATTGGGTCTTTTCTTTGTCACTATACTTCGCGGCAGGAATTCGTTTATTTACTGTTGTTCCTTTTGTGCCTTTTTCAGTTTCTCATTGTCCTCTTTGAAAACTTACAACTCAACAATGAGATTTCTCATAATTTCTATAAATTCGGTAGGTGAACTTTTGTCAATGTTTTGCCTCTGATCTTCAGGAGGCCTTTGTTCACGATTCTCCTCAAGTCCGATTTCTTCTTCATCTTGGGTTGCCATGATTACAACAGAATAGTGTGTTTTTTGTATGTAACAATAATTGTTTTGTTACTTTTCATAAACAGGAAAATATATGCTAAGTAAATAATTTGGCCCTGCTCAAGGTCCAACTGTTGTAACCTTTTCTCTGGTACCATATGTAATGTATCTCAAATTTACTAATATAATAAAAAAAAATCTATGGAACATTAATCTCCAATTTCATTTAACAGAGTCGTAGTTAAGAGAAGGTAGTAATTATCTCCATTGTTAAACTCTGTGATTTTTTCTTATGTTATGATTATCAACGATGAAATTTCTATCCCATTCTAACAAACATTGAACAAAGTTCCTATATGAAAAGAACTCCACATTCTAACATTTCCCTTGAGTCCTAAATTTATGCTAACATTCATATATATATCTATGTATTATATTTCCCATCAGGTCGATTTTGGCCCATTTCTCCCTTACAGTATGTGGATGACTTCGTCGACTGCGTAGAGGCAAGACAACATGTACTATGCATCCAATTTAAGTGCAATCCAGAACTTCGTGTGTTTGTATCTTTATAATCAATTTATCCGAGAAATTAAATTTTGTATTTCATATTAGAAAAATTTATTATTCCTCGGTAGCTACTAACTAAAATTTTCTTGGTTCCCTTACAGGGTTGGAGTATCCGAAAGCTTCAGGATTCTGGGCATCCTCTCGTACAAAAGGTACTTGGTCTCCTTTACAGAGTTCTCATAAATTATCATTCCATATTCTAACAATGAAACTCTAGGTTTCAACCTAGACTATCGTTTTGTGTAAAGTTCCATCCCAATTCTTGTTAATCCAATGAATCCAAATGTTGTAACAATATTCACTACTGGAATACCATAATGCAGACCTTGCATAAGTTTTGGATACACCTTTGATTTCGGATCTTGATTTGGGTTGTATAATGAACTTAAATAATATTTTAATCACGAGACCTTCCTCCTACATACTTGTACTGAAATACAATGATCAATAACAATTTTAATTCCAGGCTTGTCGATATGTTGGATATCTGTTAAACTTAAATTGTTTTAAAGAAGAAGAGCATTTCAAATTATATGCTTCCAGAAAGCGTATCCTCCAATTTTAGTTTCTCCTGTACTATTATTCTTTTAGAAACTTCATTGTTCCAATAGAACAATTTGTTTTCTTTTATTTCACTGTTGTCTAACTTATACAGAGATTGGAACGAATTATTATTGTTAATAAGGCTAGGAAATTTCAAATTTATCATAATATGTGTATATAAATTAAAGGGTTCGAGAATCTCTCTTTTCAAAAATTCGTCGGGCTTTCACTCATCTAGCATTTCATTCCAAAACTTTGTTTGCCTTGAAAATGTACTGTTCATTTTTCATTTATTGTTTCCAGAATTTAGTATATGGCCACTTACACTATTTGTCTTCCATTATATCATTAGTATCTAGTGATATGCATACATTGGGGTTTTAAAGTTAGTCTTGTAATTCATATGGTTATGTCTATATATATATATATCTGCATACACATTTATCCCCTATTGTATACAATCATTTGAAACATTAGTTTAATTTGATAGGTTAAATCGTCCAAAATCAAGAGATAACCCATAGGAATAAATATTTGTAAGCATAGGTATGAAATGTACTTAAATATCAGGTTTAATTCTAGAATAGTGTTTACCTAACCTCATATTAATTTGCAAACATAATAACTAGATGTACATGACGCACTGAACTGGCAGTTATTTCTAGCACAATATAATGAAGTAGTAATCTATTAACACAGTTATATGTCCTGATACATTTCCACCATTCAATTTTCATTCCATCCAAAATACTTTGAAGGGTTTGTTCAATAGTTACAGTTAGACTGTGAGGGTATATCCCACCTTTCATTACATTCCTTCGGAATTTAATAAAACAGAGTACCTCATTCATATTTAAATAGATGAAATCCTATCAAACAATAATTCCAAATAACATTTGAACAGAGAAGGAGTAGATAGACATATCTGAACAATTATTTGAACAACAAATGGAACAACCAAGTACCTCCCAACCAATTCACTTGTCCCATTCACCCCCTAGCCTAACCATGAACCCATAAGGGAGAACTCATAACTCCTCCTTAGCAATAGTCCTTCAGTTGCAGTAGTTTCTCCTTGCCTCACACTCAACAAGTAGTGTTCATAACAACAAGAGATAATTTCCTTTCCCATCATACTCGACAACATCCTGCCTCCTCCCATATGCTATATATCCAAAAACCATTGTGCCTAGGTCTTTTCCCCTTAGGAATTTTCGCAGATTTCCAAAACCTTGATTTTTAGGGGCTGTCAATGGCAAAATTCCTGATTTTCCACTTGTCACATTCAACCCTGAGGTAGTTCCAACATGTTCCCCTCTCATGGAGTCATGGTCAACTGATTTTAACCTCGCTATTCCATTTGTCCATCAACAATAAATATAAAATATTTTGTTTTCATACAAGTGTCATAGTCAAATAGTTAGTTGGGTCAAATCAGATCTCTGCCCAACAATCAAAGTCATCAATTACAATTAACTAAATTCAAAATTCGGAATTTCCATAAATGGCAATAATTTTCCAATTTCAAATTTACTAAAAACAAAAATAATTTCCTAAGAAAATTTCAGATTTGAAAATAATTTATTTTGGGGGATGTTACATATAAACATTAGCATTCGTGACATTACCCCCTTGTGGGGGATTACCCTATGTGACCCCCTACATCGGTGGAAGGTTTGTTGCAACCATTTATTTCTTCTATAGTGGAAACTGATTTGTTGGGAATGCAGGTTTCTATTGGGTTTCTCATTGGCACAAGCATTGATGAATCCCATTCATCTGAGGACATCAATGAGTAGGATAGTCTCGAGTACAAATATTTCATTGAAACTTCATCTTACTTTTCTCTTTGGTGTCTTTTGCATTAGCGTTTCGATTAGGGAAAGTCCCTTTCCAATAAGCATAATTCTTCTGTTTCTTTTTCTTTTTTCATGTAGGTTGTTGTGCATTATTCATATTTTTTTATTGTACGAAATGAATGTGAGAGTTTTGGATAGGGAATGATGCATTTTGTGACACCGATGCAAATTTTTTTGGATTATAATATATGGTGATCTGACCCATTTGACCTATCAACTGGCCAACCTAAGCATGGGAGAAAAGATCAATCACACCATCATCATGTGGTTTTGGGATAGGTTTAGGAGGATCTATTAATGACTTAGGAGCATGAGGTAATAGCTCATATAAAGTGTAAGATTGGGAATAATTCAAATCTCTATTCAAGAATGTAACATCACTTGATCTTCGATTAAATCTCCTAACATAGCAACATCATTCACAATATTAGGAAATAATAATTTCACAAAACAATCCTCTATAAATTGATCTACAATTTCATCTCTAATGAGCTTATGTCACCATCTCCATTCATGAATATGATTGAAAATAATGGTGGTGTTATTCTATTGTAAATATGTAAAGAGTTAGATTCCAATTTCATAATGGATTAGGAGTTGCAAAAGTGTTAAAACATTCATCTCCAAAGATGAAAAATCATTAATTAAAGAACCAAGTACTACAATATACAATTTGACGATGCTCCCTTTCATGGTTTGTTGAAAATGACACAAATTTATGCTATCATCCAATGAGGAGTTTGATTAACACCATGGGTGGAAAATCATGACATGGGTGGAGGATCTTCTCCAATATTTTTTCCAAACTTGGGTATATTCGATGGTAATTTCCTAGGTATAACAAACCTTGTGGGTTGATGCTTAATGGGGACATTTATCAATCAAGATAGATCTGGTAAATTCAAGGTCTACAAGAAAGGGAACTTAGTATTGGTGAATAGATTATGAATGATGAATTAAAAACCTTGCATTCCATATGCATTCATAAATGTTTGCATGCCATTGGCCTTAGGGAAATTACTTCCCCCAACAATAGTAGCACCATTGGCTACTGAGATAAACAAGGGATTAAAGATCCAACCAAAAAGAAAAATAGCATTGGGTATATCTAGAAAACCTATGAGTATACCAGAGACAAGTGGAAACTGACTTCTATCATTAAAACCAAGGCTTTATCCCTCACTAAAAAAAAATCTAGATGTAGGTGCTTGTGAATTCACAATAAGAATACTAAATATAAATAGACTAGTGGAAGGAAGAGATGTGATTGGTGGTATTCCATAAATAGGAACACATGTTTTTTTAGGCATAAAAGTGGAATTAAATATCCCACTAACTGGTGAATGGAGGTGGCCATAGTGGCTCCTTCTGATGCATTGGGGGAAGCGAGAATATGTCCTCCCATACTGGATGATCCACTAATAACTGACATTGAGAGAAAAATATTCAAAAAGGAAAAATGATTAGCAATATTAGGTCCACTCAACTAAGCAAGTAAAGGGTCTCAATGATCTGTCAAAGGATGTTTGACATTAGTTGGGCGATGTTCGTTAATGATTGCAGGGGAAAAACACCAAAATTGCTACCCAAATATGAACAAAACTAGCTTGCATGCAATCAATAATTAAATTCAAGTATCATAAAGTCTATAGAATCTTCCTAGGATGAAAAGGATCAATAAAGACACCCGAAAAAAAAAGAAGGAATAAATATAATTTATTCTCCAATCAACTCACCAATTTTGTTTCATGGAAATTAGCTACAAATAAGCAAATACCCTCATTGGACATGTGTGATCCAATGGAAAGCAATGAGGATATATATCATACTTCTTTCTCTTGAGATGAATCATGTAATTTCATAAGTGAATGAGAGAGGGAAGAATGAAAATACATTAATCATAATGGTTGTCCAATGTATGCAATGGTTTTGACTAGATCCAACTCCAACAATGTTTCTTTACCAAATTACATGCACAATCATCAAACAAGAAAAACCTTCCCCATTCTTTCATAAGACATTAAATGGAATATTACATGAAAAGATCCCTAATATAGTAACTGAAGCATACCTATATCAACAAAATCTTATTAAAGAAACATAATAGATCCATACACATATTATTTTTTGGTGGGGGGCGAATTGAGATCTATATTTATTAAAAGAGAATTACAACAATAATGATTACCTTGAGTTATGTTACTGTACTCCTAGATACAAGACCCAAAGTCCATCTCCTTAGCCATGATTTCACCTTTGTTGACATGCATAATATGGAATTGTATCCCAATAAGATAGACAATATGGCTCTCACCTAATCCCTAATCACACTAATGTTGATGTTGAGAACTCAACAATCATATAAAACTGTAAATGAAGGATTATTACACCAATTCAGAAGCATAAGGATGATTTCATTTAAGTTTTATGCCAAGCCCCTTCCCTTAGATTTTGGCTCATTCTTATAGATTCTTAAAGAGATAAAAATAGACTTCATGGCATGTGAGTTGAGTGAATACAAGTCATGAACAAGTTCCATGCACAATTATGGGATTTCTCCAACCCATTGTTCATATCATATCCTCGTAACTTTTCATTTCGAAGCTCTAAGGGGCGATTGTGGGTTTTATATATGAAACCCATGACTAACCACAAATATTCTATGAGGAAAGTGTTGCGAGTCACACTTTTACTAAAAAGAAGAGTGGCTAGGGATTTTTTATGAGAAAATTCATCTTGATTGAAGTGCATTTCAACTTGATAGCATATTTGTGTAGTCTATGGTGAAAACACAAGTATAACACTAAGGTTCATTTTTTAAGACATGGGATAAATGAAAGGAGTACCTACAACTATCAAGTATGAAAGCCAAAGTTCAAGGAAATTCACAAATAATCCAATTTATCATGCACAATTAAAACACATTGAAACTCAACATCATTTTGTAAGAGAAAATATTCAATCAAAAGAAATTGATTTGATGTATTGTAACAAAAATGAGAATATGGTTGATATATTCACTAATCCTTTAAAAACAACAAATTTTTTAATATGTAATATGTAAAAATTCATATTATTACATATAAAAAATTCATACGAGGCCCCATATATGCCCCCCCTTGGGGTCATATCATATACATTTAATCCTATATATCCCCCCCTTGGGTCGCAACATAGTAGCCTCCTTAAAAAATATTTGTACTCGAAGATTTTAAGTTAAAGGCTTCACATGTGATGAAACCAAGTAATATGAATTTTTTATGTTCATGCTCTTTTCTTTCATTTGCTGATGATCCATCCATCCAAAATCAATTATTTTTTTCCATGATACTTGGTGGATATTTGTTGCATATGGTTTTGTGATTCCTTGTTCTGTGAATATTGACGACGCTCCCTTTCATGGTTTGTTGAAAATGACACAAATTTATGCTATCATCCAATGAGGAGTTTGATTAACACCATGGGTGGAAAATCATGACATGGGTGGAGGATCTTCTCCAAGATTTTTTCCAAACTTGGGTATATTCGATGGTAATTTCCTAGGTATAACAAACCTCGTGGGTTGATGCTTAATGGGGACATTTATAAATCAAGATAGATCTGGTAAATTCAAGGTCTACAAGAAAGGGAACTTAGTATTGGTGAATAGATTATGAATGATGAATTAAAAACCTTGCATTCCATATGAATTCACAAATGTTTTCATGCCATTGGCCTTAGGGAAATTACATCCCCCAACAATCGTAGCACCATTGGCTACTGAGATAAACAAGGGATTAAAGTTCCAACCTGAAAGAAAAATAGCATTGGGTATATCTAGACAACCTATGAGTATACCAGAGACAAGTGGAAACTGACTTCTAGCATTAAAACCAAGGCTTTATCCCTCACTAAAAAAAAATCTAGATGTAGGTGCTTGTGAATTCACAATAGGAATACTAAAGATAAATAAACTAGTGGAAGGAAGAGATGTGATTGGTGGTATTCCATAAATAGGAACACATGTTTTTTTAGGCATAAAAGTGGAAGGAAATATCCCACTTACTGGTGAATGGAGGATGCCATAGTGGCTCCTTCCGATGCATTGGGGGAAGTGAGAATAGGTCCTCCCATACTGGATGATCCACTAATTCCTGACATTGAGAGAGAAATATTCAAAAAGGAAAAATGATTAGCAATATTAGGTCCACTCAACTAAGCAAGTAAAGGCTCTCAAGGATCTGTTAGAGGATGTTTGACATTAGTTGGGCGATGTTCGTTAATGATTGCAGGGGAAAAACACCAAAATTGCTACCCAAATATGAACAAAACTAACTTGCATGCAATCAATAATTAAATTCACGTATCATAAAATCTATAGAATCTTCCTAGGATGAAAAGGATCAATAAAGACACCCGAAAAAAAAA
>SNQJ01S0025297.1:59564-72357 GCA_010110895.2 Picea sitchensis
GGGGTTGTAAAGAGTGAATGTGTTAGAGTGTGGGAGGGAGAGAGATGAAGACATAGAGGGGGGATAGAAAGGGTGTGTTCGAGAGTGTGGGAGAGAGAGAGAGGAAGACAAAGAGGGGTGATAGAGAGTGAGTGTGTTAGAGTATGGGAGGGAGAGAGAGGAAGACATAGAGGGGGGATAGGAAGTGCATGTGAGAGAGTGTGGGAGGGAGAGAGAGGAAAAAAAGAGGGGAGGTATAGAGAGAGTGTGTTAGAGTGTGGAAGGGAGAGAGAGGAAAACATAGAAGAGAGTTATAAAGTGCATATGTGAGAGTGTGGGAGGGAGAGAGAGAAAGGAATAGAAGGGAAATAGAGAGAGTGTGTGAGAGTGTGAGAGGGAGAGAGAGAGGAAGATAGAGAGGGGGTGTACAGAGAGGGGTAAATGTAGGAGAGAGGGGTATATGTTGGAGAGATAGAGGAGAGATATTGGGAGGAAGGGGAGGAAGGGAGAGAGAGAGAGAGAGCATGAGGGTGGTATAGGGGGAGAGAGAAAGATAAATAAAATGGGTAGAGAGAGTGTGTGAGATGGAGGGAGAGGGAGATAGATTGGGGGGTTAGAGGGAGGGATAATGAGAGGAAGGGAAGATGAGAGGGAGATATATAAGGGGGGTTTAGAGAGAGTGAGAGGAAGGGGGGATACAAAGGGAGATAGAAAGGGGGAATAGAGGGGTAAATAGGGGCAGAGAGAGAGTGAGACTAAAACTAAAAATGAGGAGAGAGAGAAAGGCTTGGGGAGAGGTGGAAGAGACAGGGAGGAATAATAGGGGAGGGAGGGACAAAGGGAAAAATGGAGGGAGAGAGAGAGAGAGAGAGGGTGTGAGAGTCTAACACATGTAAGGGAAACGTCTAGGTCTAGGTATTTCCATGCCTTGTTATGTTTAAGTATTTTCATGTCAATGTCTTACCATGCATAGGAGTGTGTGGGAGAGCGAGGGAGATAAACATGGGGGTAGAGAGGCAGAGTGAGAAGGAGACATTGAGGGGGGGTATATGTAGGAGAGAGAGAGAGAGAGAGAGGGACAAAGGTATGGGAATGACAAAGAACAAATAACTTAAAAGATCATGTGCACACTCTTAGGAACACATGCACATTCCTATAGTGTGTTATTATTTTTAGAGAGCATGCATTCTCTTAAGAACGTGTGCGCAGGATTAAGAATGCATGCACGTTCATTTGGATTCAATTTTTTTGGCAGTATTGACAATGTGTATGTTGACTTGGTTTCCTAAGATTTAGGTTCAAGAGGACAAACCTAGTGGTTCAGTCTACAAATCGATAAAAACCTTCATTTTTGTGAATACCTCTCTATATCTCTATCTTTTACATTATTTTTCTATAGGCTAAACAATTCAATTGTTGACGAACTTACAAACATAGATAGACTCTACTACGTAGATTCCAAATATATAATTTTTTTTAAAATTAATATTGTTTACTCTTTTTATCATATTTTTGTCTTCGCATTTATCAAAATCCTAGAATACACAACTCTCTTATTTCTTCTATAACTTTTTGTCGACTTAACCATTTCTTGAATGAGTTATATGTGGCACTAGAGGAGACCCATATCTACGATCTAGAAAAAAAAATGTTTTTAGTGTGTTAAGACCCTCTCAACCTGCACTAACAAAATCATTGAAAATATTTTATTTTGCCCAATTATATAAATGAATAAGAGAGTTACCCCACTAGACACTAGATGTTGTTTTATTAACCTAAAAAAAAGTTTTAAAAACTTTCATAAAACACCTTCACATTGTTCCTTAGTAAGAAATATCCAAAGAAACAATACAACCAAGCACTATAACTTCACTAAACACTATCATACTCAAAATGATGCTTCATCCCTCCATGTTATACATCATTACAAAATATTTGTATATCATATACATGAGGGGAATATTACCTCGTATACAACTCGTGTTGGGATTTGGTGACAACAGAATCCTCCAATGATGGATTTGGATCCTATTATTCTGCGTTGGTTGGAACTAAAATAGACCAAGTTAGAATATGGATAGGAGTGCATTTAATAAACAATTTCTTGTGTAAATATATATAAATTCATGTAATCCCGTAGAGGCAGAGACGACAGAGTGAGAGGAATGAGAGAACTTGCAAGTCTTTTGTATTCTCCATGATCTGAATAATAAGACAGTCGATGCCTATGCTTGGTGGATGTAGCCCAACGTTTGGGTGAACCACATGAAATACATGTGTTTCTATTTGTGTGATTGTTAATTATCATATGTGAATTATGTTTTCTGCATTTGAAATTCTACCAAGTGGTATCAGAGTTGGTTGGAGGAGAGGGTGTCGACAATGTCAAATTTCGGAGGAGCAACAACATATGTGTGAGGTGCGTTGATTTCTATATTGTCACAGGTCCCTCCTCTGGAAGGGTGCAACGTATTACTAGCCATACTTATCAGGTGTCTGAAATCCTAAAATTGTCGTGGTCCAGCTATGAGGTACAGTGAGTAGACCCTTTAATATCGTTGCACTCCAGTTTTATCGAGAGGTGCGACGACTCCCTAAAAATCAAAGTTGCATCCTATAAATCAAAGTTGTATCAGGAGGTGCATGGTATAAATAAAAGTATGAAAGGTATGATAGTTGACTTTTATTAAAAGTTGAAAGATCAACTTTGTCGTGATGTGAAGGTTTTAAAACAATTCAAAAGGGTGGAGGAGTGTATGCATTAAAAAGGTTGTACGAATTAAGCGTGAAGGTGAATGCTTATAAAAAAAAAATTATTTTTATTTTAAATAAAATGTGAGGTTTATACATTGACATTTTAATATTACATTCAATATTAAACTCACATTAAATCTTTTTCTTTTTAAACCTTTTGAGGTTTATACCTTTATTCCTCCACATTATTTTTAAAGGATCTTGGTTATTATAAGTAGTGATTTGGGAATTAGGATATTTTGTGCTAATGGATAAGATGCAGAGTTCGAATTTTGAAGTTGAAAAGTTCAGTGGTAAAAGAAACTTTCAGCTCTGGAAGCTCACGATGCGGGATTTATTAGTGCAACAAGCGTTGAAAAAAGCATTGGCAGGCAAGACAATGAAACCAACAACCATGACGAATAAGGAATGGGAAGATTTGGATGAAAAATCTCTTAGTACCATTTGTTTATGTTTGGTGGATGATGTTATGTTTAATATAGTAGGAGAGGATACAACATCAGGCTTATGGAGCAAGTTGGAAACTCTATATATGATGAAGTCCTTGACGAGCAGAAACTACTTGAAGAGATAGTTGTACAGTTTGCAGATGAAAGAAGGTACAAAAGTTGCTGACCATTTAAATACCTTCAATGCCCTTATAGTTCAATTTACTAGTATGGAAGTTAAATTTGAAGATGAAGATAAGGCTATTACACTATTTTTTTCGTTGCCTGAGTCTTGGGATAATCTAGTCACCTCTATTAGATTTAGCTCAATAGATGTTTTAGATTATGACTTTGTTGTGGGAGTTTTTTTGGCTGAGGAGATGAGGAGAAAATCTAGTCAAGAAACCTGAACTTCAGAGGCGATGTTGCTCACAGGTCGAACTAAAGAGAAGAATTAGATAATTTTTTCTCGATCCAATTCAAGACATAGAAAGGGTAAAGAAAAATGATGGTACTTTGGAAAAACATGGCATCTCAAGAAATATTGTTGGAAAAGAAAGGAATCTATGGAAAACTCTATGAAGGAAGAAAATTTGGTTGTAACAAATTCAGGTATGACTGATCAAGTTTTATCTGTTTTTAGTAATTTACAATATGAAGAAGAATGCAGTTAGATTCAAGTGCCTCCCACCACATGTTCTCACATAGAAATTGGTTCATTTCTTACCAATGTGTTGATGAGGGTGTAGTGTTTATGGGAAATTATATTCCCTGTAAAACTGTTGGGGTTGGAAGTATTAGAATCAGGATGGTATTGTTAGGTAATTAACGGATGTTAGATATGTACCTGAGCTTAAATCAAATTTGATTTTATTGAGAGTGTTGGATTCTTGTAGATATAAGTATACAGGACAAGGTGGAGCAATCACATTGTCGAAAGGTAGTTTAGTAGTGATGAAGGAAACAAAGGTTGATAACCTTTAAAAGCTAGAAGGGACTACTGAAGTAGCATCTAAAGTGACAGATGTATCTTCTTGTTTATGGAAGAAGCATCAAAGTCATAAGAGCAAGAAAGAATTGTAGGTACTGATAAGCGATAAATCATTTCAAGACTTAAAGTCTTTGTTTCTGAATTCCTGCTTGTTTTATATCTCTGCAAGTTATGATGGTGGTATAAAGGGATGTTGTGTGTCTGATCGTACTTCTCACAAGGTCATCATTGATAGAGATATAGTATGTATGGAACAACCAAAAGGTTTGATTCGAGATCGCAATGGTAAATTTGTTTTCATGCTATAAAATTCATTGTATGGCTTGTTGGTACCTACAAAAATATACAAGAGGTTTGAATCCTTCATAGTGAGTCATAATTTTTCAAAGGGTAGGAATGAATATACATTTTATAGTACATTCACAGTCTTCATGTTATTTGTTGATTATATGCTCGATGCAAGCCGAAGCATGGATAAAATCAGTAAAAAAATGACTGAGGTGGAAAGGACAATTCAGAGGAGGGATCAAGAAGAAACAAAACAAATTATGGGCATAGAAGTACATGGAGTGAAATTTTGTTTATGAGAGTGAAATTTTGAAAATCCAGAGCGAAAATCCAGCAGACTTATTATTTTGTTTATGAGAGTGAAATTTGGAATCCTATATTAAAATAAAGATTACCTTATTAGGTTTTCAAGTTATTATAGCAAGGGCATATTTATTAACTTTCATACATTCGAGGATAAACACACACACATAAAGTTTTTTAAAAAAATTATTCTACTTTTTACATCATGTTGTGAGAGAGCTTTCTAAAAATTTCCTTATTTAACATGGAGTTGACACATGGTATTTAAAAAATATATTAATAAAAAAAATTATTTCAAAATTACCTTTACACATACATACATACACATGCATACATATACATATGGTTAAAAACATGCATTTGCCCCTTAAAAAACACAAGTGTGAATCAATAGCCTTCAATTTCATAATCAATGTTAAATGAAAATTTTCAATAAAAATTATACATAGTTAAAATTTGATGATGTCATAGTTTAAATTTGTTTGGTTTAAGTCATTGTTTGAGTTTACTAATATTGCAGGTTATAGATTACATTTAAGGCCATCCACAAAATTTTTGTATGGTTGGAGTTTATTGATATTAAATGTCATGGCTTGAAAGTTGTGGGTTGAGATTGATTTTGTTGACAAAAGCAAGTCATGTATTAATACGAACAAACCCGACAAATTTTAGTCATATATTTTAGTATTGAAAGCCTTGGGTTTGTTTGTATGATTCGAGTTTATTGATGCTAAAAGTTATAGCTGGAAAGGTGTGGGTTGAATTCGAGTTTGTTGGTAGTAAAAGCTATGACAAGTCATTTATTAATATTATATCAATGAAGCGAACAAATTTTAGCCTTATATAATTTGATATTAAAATCCTTAAATTGAGATGGATGTTATTCACAATTTGTTTGTATTAAATATCATGAAGGAAGAAAGGAACAAATATCAAGGAAGAAAAGTTACAAATCCATGCATAAAGAAAAAAGATCTAAGTCCACGAGTTTTAATGGTATTGAAAGACATGGCTTGACTTTCATGGCATCCAAATTCAAGCCATTGCTTTTACTACCAACTAGGTTTGAATTTATTCCACCTATGTTAGCCACGTAAAAGAAACGTTTTCAATATTAATAAAGTGAAAATACTGCCAAGTAGGTTTCGATTTATTCGAGATATGTTACTAACTTTAAGACATGGTTTTAAATATTAATAAATTTTCATTTAAGACATGGTTTTAAATATTAACATATTTCACGATCAGAAATTTTATGTTTGAATATAAGATTTCATGGCATATATCTATTTGAGCCATGGTTTTCAATCAACCACATGCAGTTGCAATTTGAACCACAATCCAAAGTGCGAATGAGAAGATTACATGAGACTACCACCAAATATTATATATTTGGCATCCCTCTTCATTCACATTCCAAGCGCTCCGGGTAAGGTAAATGAAAGGTATCGATATCCAAGCAATGAAGAACGGAGAGGTGCTCCAGGGTTCGGCCTTAAGTATGGCATTTTCCATAGTGAATCCCTTCCTGCTAAAATGCTCCCTTCGTCTTAAAATCCCAGACATCATCTGGAAAGCCGGCCCCGATGTTCCTCTATCCGTCCACGAGATCGCCGCCCAACTCCCCTCTGAAGCTCCCGACGTGGACGCCCTTTCCCGCATTCTGACTTACCTTTCCACTATGGGAATCTTGCAGGCGATCAAGCCGACGGAGGGAATTAATGCGGCCGTGAACATGAAATACGCTCTTACCAATCTCAGCAAAACCTACTTCATCTCCGAGGATATTAATTCATTAAGCCTCGTTCCCTCGTTACCTTTTAATTTTACGATGACTCAACCATCACCACCGTGCAACTTCTATGTGAACACAAGTGGTCAGACACAACAGATCGATAAAAAATCATCAAACATACTTGAACTTGAAGTTGTTAATGCTGGATTTGCTTCTGTTTTGCAGTTTTCTTTGGATGTTTGTTGTTTTTTCAACAATCCTTCTTGAAATGCCCAGATTTTCCACATAACCAACATTTTCCCTTAACCTTGTTTTATTTTTACTTAGGCTTGGCTATGCCTTGTTGATCTTTACCTCCTTATTAGTTCGACCTCTGAACACCATTGCTTCTGTTGTTGAGGTTTATTTACTAGATCTTCTCCTCATTTCCTCAAACAAGATAGCTCCAACGACAATGTCATAATCAATGGCATATGTTGAGCTAAACCACATAGAGGTGGCCAAATGATCCCAAGACTCAGGTAAGGAGCACAGTATCGTAATTTCCTTGTCCTCATCTTCGTACTTTAATTCCATACTATATAATTGAAAAATGAGAGTATTAAAAACATTTAAGTGATCAACAATTTTTGTACCTTCTGTCATTTGTAAGATGTACAACTAACTCTTCAAGAAGATTTTGTTTGTCAAGGACTTTGTCATATACAAAATATCTATTATGTTCCACAAACCCTCTATAGTCTTCTCTCGAATGATGTTAAACAAGACTTCATCTACCAGACACAAAAAAAAATAGTACTGAGAAATATTCCATCCATATCTTCACATTTGTATGCTCTATGTAACTAAAATTAACAACATGAAGCAAGTTAAAATACTTGTGCATATAATAACAATTATAAAGATGTGAATGAAATCGTTTAAGAAAAATAAAAAACACACAATATTCATATAAAGGTATTTACACAATCAAATTAACATCATAAAGAAAAACATAAAGCTTATATGTTTATGATGTAACCAACTAGATCTGTATTCCTCCCAGCCATAGGCTTGTTGTTTATTTTCTCTCAACAAGAAATCTCATCAAAAATGACATAGGCTTGTTGTTTATTTTCTCTCAACAAGAAATCTCATCAAAGATGAGGCCTCCCAGCCATAGGCTTGTTGTTTATTTTCTCTCGACAAGAAATCTCATCAAAAATGACATAGGCTTGTTGTTTATTTTCTCTCAACAAGAAATCTCATCAAAGATGAGGCTATCAGTTGAGAAGAAGGTTTCTCCGTCTTGGTTACACAAAAAATTCCAATCTGTGATCTCTCTTTCCCCTTAACCCACATAGTCCAAGAAATTAGATCACCCTTCATTTCACATAGTATCTCTTTCCTTCCCACTAGTATCCATAATTATTTTATTAATAATTTAAATGTACAAATACATAGTCTGTCCCTCAACCATATTTATCAATACAAGCTCTTTACCACAAACATATAAGCTCACTAGCCTAAACCCCATTTACACAATTACATTATAAATTAATTGTATTAACATTAGAGATATTACACTAAATTATATATAGCTATACTTTGTTGGATTTGTTGGTATTAATATAAGAAATTTGGAGATCAAACATAACACAAATTTCACACGAATACTATTTTTAATTACGTTTTTTTTCTGGACAATTACAACACAATTATATAGTTGGATTCATATCCAACTTATTCTAAACATAGAGAGAGAGGTTGAGAGAATCTCTCAACAACATCCAATGGATTCAAGCCAAACCCAAACCAATTCTATTATAAACATTATTCCAATTAATTATGGCATTTCACCATTATTCTTCAACACTTCCCCTTAATGGAGAAATGCGGTTTTACAATATAGAAACCACATACAAGTCATATCTATCATATATGCTTGGTTGGTTGATATTCATTAGCAATTATACCCAGTTTGCAATCTCTCGATGTTTCTTCTCTTTTCTTCTCCTCACTTTCAAGCTACCACTTGATCCATTTAAAGTACAATCACTTCATACCATCATTGACGACGCTTATTGAATACCGCAAAGAATAGTCTCAGCACTGAATTATCGTATGGATACACTACCATCTGTGAATTCCCCTGAAGAGAAAATTTACAGAGTTATATAGGAGAATGATATAATTACTGGATATTTTCAACAACCAATCATACAACTGACCTTCATTAAACACATATACAACAATACATACATAGACAACCTGTAATTGTTTTTCTTGAATCCTAAATCACAACAAGATCCACCGACATATAACATAATATGCATAACCAAACCAACCACTAATTTAGATTATGATACTATATATTAATTAATTCTACAATATAAAAAATTTACAATCACAATACATACACATCAATTAATATAGCTTCCTCTTTTGACTTCAATACAATAAACATTAATACGAGGAGGTCACAAATTCGAAATGAAGAAAAACACCACCCCATGTGGAATATGAAATTTGTATGCATCCTTGACTCCTCTGATTTCGATGATGACCCATAACTAGCACAGTCACATAGTTGTGACTCATGAACACCGAAATGCATATGAAACGCGGAGACATATGAAACACACAGATGCATATGAAACACACAGATAACTAAATTGACTGAGGAAAACGCAGGGAGAAACGCGCAGACCACTAACACGTGTGAGGAAAAGGCAGTGACAGGTGATGAAATTCATGGTTAATAATCTAAACGCGGTAATGTTAAACGTTAATCATTTAAACGTGGAAATCATATAGTGCTATAGTAATTTCTTAATATGATTAGGTAAATGTTAAAAAGTAAACAGGTTAACGGATGCATTCAAAAATACAAGGAGATTATGAAAAGTAAATCACATTCATTGATTTGGGAGGACGACTAATAATATTCCAGCATCTTTAATTGTTAGCCATCAGATTAGAATTTTAGATTAAAAGATGATTAATTCTGCCCATTGTCAATAGGTATACGCCTTTCGGCGTAATTAAGGAGCCCTCTCTTGTGTATTTCGTTGCCTCTTTTTGTATGCAATGGAGCAAATAAATTCATGCATCTTCCTCAAATCGGTGGCGTCGCGGGTGATGGCGTCTCCTTCTTAGGCATAACATTTGGTTGTGGGAAGTCGATACACATGCCATGAGTTGAGTACATACCTTTCCTTCTATCGATAAGCGAAACACAAAGTTTGTTGTCTCTGATGGAAATTGCTGTATCACTCATGTTCTCCTCCTTTCTCACAGTTTCAGTGATCATATTTTAATAGGAGAATATATGGCTCTCCAAACTTTTGATGTTGAAGATCAATATGCGACACAATGAGAGACATCTAGTGAAGAAAGGCGTTGGTTCCTCAATCCGTCATTTAGACTAACAACAACAAAAAAAAATATGATATTCAAGAAATCTCAAAACGACCAAATCCCAAAGCTCTCGAATTAACATGATCTTCAGAATACAATCAACACACGTTTTCTCATACTCTTGAACAACAACATTGGTGGCGGAAGATACTTGATCAAGGGGGAAATGGAGCACAATAACTTGCTCCCCTCTAGCTTCCAGCATTTATCTCACAAAAACACACACTCTAGAACTCAAACAAACACACAATAATTTACCTACATATTTACAAAGAATTGATTATCAAGGCTATCGCATATTCTTGGCCATCCCATTAGGGATTTAAGCCAATACATGATCTGATACCATATAATAAATTTTTAGTAAATTCAAATAATAATTTTTTAATAAATTTGGAGAGAAAACATAACACAAATTTAACAGGAATATTATTTTTAATTACTTTTTTTTTCTGCACAATTATATAGTTAGATTCAGAACCCACTTATTTTAAACATATAGAAAGGTTGAGAGAATCTCTCAATAACCTATAATAGATTCAAACTAAACCTAAACCAATTTTATTATAAAAATTATTCTAATTAATTATCACATTTCCCCATTATTGTTCAACAATTAATATATATGACTTATTTTTGTAAGTATTGAAAGTGATTTCTTTAACTATCAACAAACTTAAAACATAACTTTTAAGCTATGAATTTCAATATCAATAAACTCAAACCATGACTTACACCAATGAATTCGAAGTATGACACTAAAGTTGAACTTGTAAAATTTGGTATTGAAATCCTTGGCTTGAAATTGGTGTCATCTAAAATTGAAGTGTGAATTTTAATATCAACAAAAAGAAAATTGCATCCAAAATTTATTTCTAATGAAAATCATGGATTGGGTTTGTATTTGTTGGTAGTGAAATCCATGGCCTTTAATACCAACATAAAAAGAAAACCATTGATAGTGAAATTCATAACTTTTAGTATTAATAAAAATAATTCATATATTAAAATAAACAAATCCACACATTTGGAAAAAAATTAACCATGTATAATTTGGTATTGAGAAATCTTTCTTATTTAGTGAAGACCACATCTTTTAATACCAGCAAATTCACGTCTTGACTTTCAAATTTTGGATGGCACTAATGTCAAGTAAGAGCATCCAATACCAAATTATACACTGCTAGGATTTGTTGATATTTATATATGACTTGGTTTTCTTGGTATTCAAGGTCATGTCTTTAACTACCAACAAACCCAATCCATAGCTTTGGAAACTTTGGCGTGACATTCCACTGTCATACAAAAACAAATTATGAATTTTAGTATGAATAAAAATCCAACCATATGTGACTTTCTTTTGTTGTCATTAAAGGCCATTAAAGGCCATGGATTTTACTACCAACAATATCAAGCTATGAATTTCAATATAACAAATTCAGTTTAATTTGAATTTACATAGGCCATAACTTTGGATAACAATTTATTGAAGTTTTTACGTATAAGTCAAGTCAAGTCGTGAGTTTTGGAAGAAATAAGCATTAAGTTATCTTATCTCTATTATATATATCATGTGTAAAGTGGTCAAATTCTTTGAAATTTTTTTCTTAATTGTTTTCAATATAATTTTTTTTTTTACTTTGAAAGTTTTGATCCATATTCACTCATGATTGTTCGAGAGTTAAAATAGACTTATATCGATTAATTTTGTGTGTGTATACCATGTGTCAACTTCTTGTTGAGCAGGTAAGGAATTACACATCTTTTTCATATTGAGAAACAGACCATTAAAATGCATTAACTATCAGTAAAGGTAGACATGTTTCTCTAGATGTAAGAAACACTTATGAATAAAGTAAGCAATTTTTACTTTTAATACACACACATACAGTTGACATAAAAATATTTTACTTAAGATGGATATTGAAATATCTTATCTATGCCATATATTGAACCATGTAAAGAATTATACATTTCTCTTAGTCCAATCATGGGAATTTTTTTAATTTCAATTGATATTGACATATTTTACATTACGAAATATTTTTTTCTATTAATATGTTTTTTAAATGTTACTTGTTTACTCCACATTAAACATGGAAGAAATTACACTTTTCCCTCTTAGATGTAAAAAAAAAAAAACACAAAAAACACTTTTCAATGCAATAAACTCAAACCATAACACCTATATATAACACCTACATATAATTAGGTATTGAAAACTCAGACTTAACATTAAAGCCAACCAAAATTTAACCACAATTCTCAATACCAACCAAAACAAACTAAATAATTACCTATTGACCATGGGCACATTTAATGATTTTTTAACTTTAAATCTTAATCTTATGGTCAGGAATTGAAGATGCTGGCATATTCTTAGTCGTCCTCCCAAATCAATGAATGAGATTTACTATTCATAACTTCCTTGCATTTATGAATGCATGCGTTAACATGTTTACTTTTTCACATTTACCTAATCATATTAAGAAATTACTATAAGGCCATATGATTGCCAGGTTAAGATGATTAACAAAAATTAATATCTATGCAAGATTTTATTACCACGTTTAGTAGATAAGTAACAGGCACTACCTCAGATGGATTACACGAATAACTGCTGGGATGTCAACAGTGACCACGTTTTTGGCCTATGTTGTGAACCGTGGCCACGCTTGGCTTGAATTTCGGGTTATAATTGTGGCTGATGATGGTCATACGATCAACCACAACAATCATTTTTGTGGCCATTCATGGTTATATATGTTTTTATATATTTATTTTGAATTATATATGTTTCGGAGTAACTGTAACATCATGATTCACCGGACCGGTTATTGCGATTCCTGAAACAACAGTGGTCTACCACAGTAGAAAACAGTTGTTTTGTTTACCTCGCACACCAGCTGCCCCTTA
>SNQJ01S0025297.1:79348-109249 GCA_010110895.2 Picea sitchensis
GAATGATAAAAAATAAACTAGACTTATCTCCTAGCTTACCTCTCTCTAAATGTTTTCCTCCTTTTCTTGGTTGTCTACTGCTTGTTTTAAATTATTAGATGAGTAGCTCCAATTACTTAACAATTAGGGTCATTGGTTGAACCAACTCTATTTTATTCATAAAATAAAGACCATTTGCTGGAAATATCATTATTTGACACGTTTATTTCTCTTCGTGTCTAAGAAAGTCGCGAATAAATTTTTTTAAATAAGTACCACTCCCTTGTTCATATGTTTGAAATGTGTGAGCATATTTTTCTTATTGAAGAATAACCTAGTAAGAGTGTAAATTTCACTGCCTTGAAGTGCGTGAACATCCATTCCCTTATCACTGACTAAGTATATGGATAGGCATCATAAATGAACATATTAGATAGGTGAAGTTTCATTTATTAGGTAGGTTAATGATGGAGAATTCTATAGAAATATCTAGTCTCATGTATTTTGAGTTTGGTTTTATGTATGAATGTTTTCTAATCCATGCGAGAATTCAGACCAATAACCAAGTAGAAAAAGAGGAAGAATAAGACTATGTTGGATATGGAATAGATCAAATATAGTGATGAAGAAGACTTTTATATGAATATCATAAAACTAATTAGTACTGAAATATTTCATACTTTTAATATAACAATCTCAACAAATAAACTAGTTACCTCATGAACCCCATTAAAAATCAACATTTATTCACTCATTTTTCCACTTTGCAATATGACCCTGCTATCAACAACTCATCAAATCTCTCACTAAAAATGAGTGGAGGAAGAATGATAAAAAATAAACTAGACTTATCTCCTACCTTACCTCTCTCTAAATGTTTTCCTCCTTTTCTTGGTTGTCTACTGCTTGTTTTAAATTATTAGATGAGTAGCTCTAATTACTTAACAGTTAGGGTCATTGGTTGAACCAACTCTATTTTATTCATAAAATAAAGACCATTTGCTGGAAATATCATTATTTGACACGTTCATTTATCTTCATGTCTAAGAAAGTCGCGAATAAAAAAATTTAAATAAGCACCACTCCCTTGTTCATATGTTTTAAATGTGTGAGCATATTTTGATTATTGAAGAATAACCTCGTAAGAGTGTAAATTTCACTACCATGAGGTGGGTGAAAATCCATTCCCTTGTCATTTGTGGAAACTGTTGAATGGATTAATTTCTCTCTCATTTACTTGTCTGAATAAGTAGATGGATAGGCATCGTAAATGAACATATTAGATAGGTGAAGTTTCATTTATTAGGTAGGTGAATGATGGAGAATTCTATAGAAATATCTAGTTCCATGTATTTGGAATTTGGTTTTATGTATGAATGTGAAGAAGAGCTGAATAACTCCATTGTTATGTGTGTGCATACTTTGTTTTGTGAATTCCTGCCTCTGATTGAACTTGAACATGGTATCAGAGCATCAGTAATACTCTTAGAATATTGGAGAGCATATTGCAAGATATTATAGAAAAAATTGAAGCTTGATCAACCCACAAAATGAGGAGAAGTGTTTCAGGGCAATCTGGTGCAAAAATTGGAAGAAAAACTCTTCAAAATTTGGGGTCTTTTAAGGCAGTCGCCCCCTCCCTTAGTACAATCTGTGACCAGGCTTGTTTGGTCACTCTTAACAAGTTCATAAGGATAAACTAGGTCATTTCGGTTAGACTTATCTAGTTCAGAAGGAGTGACATGCCTTTTTTATCACCCAAACGACCCTGGAAAGTGTAGAAAGAGCATCCAGACTGAGGAGAAAACTCAACCGGGAAAGAAATATATTTTGGGTTTTTTTTTTCACAGAGAAAAAGCCATGTTTATCAATATTTAATTTGAAAAGGGGGATCCAAATTTCAAAAGCAGATTCATGGCATCTAGAAATAATCGAGCACTCGTGCGAGGACCAATTTTAACGGTTAATAACTATGATGTATGGTCTTTGAAAATGAAAAATTTTCTCGGATCTGAAGATTTTTGGGAACCAGTAGTTAATGAGTTAAAGGAACCAGATCTAGAGGATCTACTTGCAATGACGAATGTGCAAAGAAATGCACTTGGAGAACTTAGGAAGAAGGACAACAAAGCCTTGTGGCTCATTCAATAAGGGTTATAGGAATACATTTGTTGGCATGTTTTATAGGAAGTGTGTGCATGTCATTGATGGAAAGAACAACAACGATGATGGAAACTAGAGATCAAAGCTCAGAAGGGAAATTGTAGTACAAAAACGTGATCAGGATCAAACTCCTTGATCGTGGATCTACTTCGAGAGTCTTCACGACCATCAGATAAAATTAAGTGAACGATAGGATAAACGGGGCACAAGGTTTGAGAATTCGATTATCTGAATCTCCGTTAGTCTTCAGATCAAATTAAGTGGAAGGATAGGATAAGAAAATATGGAGGGTTGTTGGATTTAAAACCAAGGAAAGAAGCATCGCAGATAGATCGAGTCGTCGACCTAAGATCTTGATGAACGAACAAAATTTGTTTCGGGTCTAGAGATGTGAGAAGGTTACAGTACGAAAAAATATCACTTCAATAATTTTTCATTTTTAGATTTGAAATTCTCGAAGCCCAAAGATCCAGAGAGCCGAAATAAATTATCGACCACTAGATCATCCAATGTAGATTTGAAGCGTCAAATCACCCGAAGAAGATCTCAAGCATCAGATCGTCCGAAGTAAATCTGGACCATTTGATCCAGAGCATCAGTTTGAGTTTTGAAATTCACCAAGCCCAGAGACTCAGAGAGCCGAAATAAATTCTCAACCACTGGATCATCTGATGTAGATCTTAGTCGTCAGATCACTCGAAGAATATCTTAAGCGTCATCTCGTGTTGAATGAATAAGGACCATCAGATCTAGAGAATATTATTCTGACTGTTAGATAAAGGAGATGAATATGTGTCACATTGGGGGACCACATCAGCAAACCACCTCAACAAGGACATGTGGAAGACCTCATCAGCAAAGACATGTGGCAGATCACATCATCAAGGACATGTGGCAGATCATGTCAGTGATTGACACATAGAAACCACTCGACCCCTGCCAAGTCAATAGGTGATGTGTGTAATGTTACATCACTCTGAGAGATTTACTTCAGGAGTTTTACCACCAACTAATGACAAAAGTCCCAAAGTCTCAAACGTCTAAGTCCTGAAGTGGACATGGGTCGTCCGATCTGAAGAACACTTCGAGTGCATCTACAATCGTTGATGATTTTACAGTGGAAGGATAGTGTAAGTATAATAGTCGAATTCCCAGAGTAAATGGTGGCCATCCATCTCAAATCTTTTTTAAGTCCCATCTGTCAGATTAAGCAAGAAAGGATAAATGTAAGTATCGAATATGACCATTGATCTAGTGCCGTGATATAAACGTGAACCGTCTGATCCGGTCGACAAAATCATATTTGAATGGTTGAAATTCCAGAAGGTCAAATCTTCTAAGTAGAGGAAGAGTCATCGATTGCGAAGGATAGGTGTTCGCAGATCATCGACTCTAGAAGATTGGCATACAGAAGAAAGAAGAGTTTGATATTTGAAACTCTCGAAGCTCGGATCACGAAATAAATCACATTCGTTGATTTAGGGACGTTAGATCTTATCTGCAAAACTTGAAGGGGGAGATCTGAACCATCAAATTTAGGAACATTGTCAATATTGTGAGATCAATGGTCGCATCGCATTGTAGGGATTGAAGGTCCACAAACTTTAAAAATGTAAGGGCAGGCTGCAATTGAAACCACGGTTTTGGAGAAAGGACACGTGGAATCGTGAGGTAAATTGCAAGGTGAAAAACAGTTTGATCTCAAACCACCTTTGGTCGCACCTACATTCGCATGGTCACATCAGATCATCGCCCAAGTTCACATCAACAGAAGATTGGGGAAGGAGATAGTGCTTCTAAGCTTCACATCGGAGGTTACACATTGAAAAGTAAAAAACAACCTCTGCGTGTATAATCCAACAATGTTGATCAAACAAAATTTGTTCGAAGGGTTGTTGTTTCACCTCGTAGTTTCTTGATCAGTTATGATTCAGTTAAACTAACTGAATCATTGTTGTGGGGCATTAAAATCATTTCTCTTGAGTGTTTTGAGATTCTCGACTTGAGTGTTGGAGATTGGAAGTGTAATGGATGATGAGAGTATGAATAAAATAAAAATGTTGTGACAGGGTGAGGTTGTTGTTTCTCTGTAAAAAGTAGTCGAACTGTAAGAAATGAATTTTACAGTATCAACTGCGAGAGAAAATGCAGAGATGAAGAACATAAGTTGGACAAAGCAGAAGTGGTGAAAACAACAGACTGTATGAGAAATTAAGTGCAAGAAGATGCGAGCAGGAATACATTGATACAAGAAGAGCATATCAGTGTAGCATAACAGTGATGAGAATGGTAAGCCATTGATAAAAAATATATCACTGTAATAAATTTCAGCAAGCAAAGATTTATATCTTAGGGTTTCAAGTGGGTGCTTGAACACAGGGAGTTGTAGCTTCCATCTGGTTGCATCCAGAAAAGATAGGGTTGTAGGGTGGTGCAAGGGAGAACCATTGTTATTTGTTATACAGGTTGGTCTGTGTGTGACTTGAAGTTGGTGCTTTCATCTAGTTTGTGCTGGAACACTCAGGTAGTTGGTGCTTCCTTCTAGTGTGTTCGAGAGAAACAAGAGTGTTGGTGCCCTCTACAAGTTGCAGCTTGCTAACGAAGAGTTTGTAGCCTCATTTTGAGTTGGTGCTCAAAGATAGATGATGTACAGAACATAAAAGACTGCCTATCATTCTAAGAAGAAGAGGTTTTCTCCCTTTATGTGTTTCCTCTTGAATATATGTCTATGTGTATATCATATGTGTAATTGATGTCTATTACTTATGGTGTTCATGACTTGGATAATATTGATGATCAATTGGAGAATATTAATAATATTTCAGTAGGCATAAAATTGTTTAAGCACAGTATGAATTGATTCACCCCCCCTCTCAATTGTCTCGGTATTTCCAACAATTGGTATCAGAGCGGGTTCCTTTTAGCTAAAGGTCGATTAGTAAGCTTAAACATGACACGTCATGAAGAAACTTCAACCAATAAGCCTCCTCTGTTTGATGGAACACATATTTCTTTCTGGAAGGTTAGAATGAGAGCATACATTATGGCCTTAGGTGGTCATGTTTGGGATGTTGTAGAGACAGGATATATAAAATATGTTGTGCTAGCTTCCAAAGATGATAAGTTAGAATTTAGATTCAATGCAAAGGTAATGAATGATGTCTTGAGTGGGCTTGCTAAAGATGAATTTGTAAAGGTAATGAACCTTGATTCTACCAAAGGGATGTCGGATAAACTCATTAGCAATTATGAAGGAAATGAGAAAGTAAAAGATGACAAACTTCAAACATATAGATTGAAATTTGAACAACTAAATATGAATGAGGATGAAACCTTTAATAAATATTTCTTAAGATTTGAGGAGCTTGTGAATTCCATGAAGGTTCTTGGTGAGAAGATTGAAGACGCATTTTTAGTTCAGGAGATTTTAAGATCTCTACCTGATAGATTTAATCCAAAATTTTTTGCAATAGAAGAACTGAATGATCTTAATATTTTCTCTATTGATCAACTTCTAGAAACTCTGACTTCTTATGAAATGAGGATAGGTAAATATAAATCTACCTCTAGAGAAGCATCATTAAAAGAAGATAAGAATGAGGATTTTGAGCCTGATGA
This sequence comes from Picea sitchensis, assembly GCA_010110895.2. Lineage (NCBI taxonomy): Eukaryota > Viridiplantae > Streptophyta > Pinopsida > Pinales > Pinaceae > Picea > Picea sitchensis. The sequence goes on from SNQJ01S0025297.1 coordinate 85,109, forward strand.
AATTGAAGAAAAATTTGTGAGAAGACTAAAGAAAGGATCAGGCAAGTACCAAGGCAAGTTGTCCTTAAAATATTTTAAATGTGGAAAGATATGTCACTTTGCATCTATGTTTCCACACAATAAGAAGGACCAGAACTATGAAGGTTAAGACAAGTACAAATCCAAGAGATTTGGTAAAAATAAAGTTTTATATGTAAACAATGACGACTCTTCAGGAGACACAGATAGTGATTCTTCTTTTAAAGATAAGGTTAATGAATTTATTCTTATGGACGAAGAGGATTATGATAATAAAATCATAGGAAGTGATGTTAATGATGAAGAATATTTGGTTTACTTGGAAGGAGAACTGATCAGGGCCCTAGAAGAAATTGCTAGACTCAGATTTAAGAGGAAAAATAAAAAACAATTGTTGATACAGTTCGAGAGAGACAATTAAAACCTTGATGAAAACTTTTCCCTACTAAAAGTGGAATTAGAAGAGGCAAATAAAATAGAGGACATTATGAAAAAACAATTATCAGAGAATAATACAATATGTGAAGCCTTGGAAGAAGAGGTAGTAAAAACCAGAAAAGAAATGGAGAAGTTTAAAACATTGTATCTCCAAAATATTCCAAGCATTAAATCCTCAATATAACTAAACGACAATGTGATCAAACAAATATATCCTTTTTTGAAGACTGGTTTAGGCTATGTAAGTGGTTCAAGCAACAAACGACCAGAAAGAAAAGATCCAGTAAAGATGATCAATTTCCAAGTCAGCAGACAATCAGACCATGTGAGTACTCTGCCACCAAAATCTAATAAATACAAGATGATCCATGATAAAAAAACAAAGACATCAAAATATGGAGCAACAAATTCCAAGAATAAGGCCATCCTTCAGGTACCAAAATTTCTTCCATGGTTATTGTTTTTACTTCTCTAATTTTGGTCATAAGATTGCAAATTGTCAAATTAAGTTTAGAGACATGCAACTAAGGAGATCAAGAAATAAAAAATCTCTGCAACATAGAACTAAACAACCAATGAGCAGACAAAGTTGGACCAATCACTTTGACCTATTTAAAAATGAGATCAAATGCTATAACGTTCATAACTTCGGCCACAAAGATGCAAATTTCCATCTGAATAATTACAAAGAAGATCCAAGGATAAAACTGTTAGCTAGAAATGCCAGCACATGGAAAAGAAATATAGTGAATAATGTGGTCTAGTACTTTCATCTCAAAAACAAAAATACCCCTAGTATATAGATAGTGGATGTTCCAAGAACATGTCTCGAGACAAGGATAATTTTTTATCTATAAGTAAAAGAAAAACATGAAATGTGACCTTTGGAAATGATGAACCAGGTAAAATCAAGGGTAAATGGATGGTGAGTTTGAGAAATAGCAAGGGAAAAACCCAGGATGTTCTTCTTGTAGATGGGTTGAAACATAATTTATTGAATGTAAGTCAAATGTGTGAGAGAGGATGTGACATGGTGTTCACTTTCAAAGATTGTAAGATAAAGTCTGTAAACTGAGGACAAGTGGTGGATAAAGGCATAAGGGAATATAATAATGTATATGTGCTGAAAGAAGATAGAGAAGAGTGTCATATAAGAAAACATGATGAAATATGGTTATGGAATAGGAGATTTGGACATAAAAACTTTAACCACTTAATCAAGATAAAAAATATTGAGGTAGTAAAAGATCTTCCAAGAAAATCAAATCCACAAGATTCTGTGTGTAAACCCTGCCAAGTAGAAAAGCTAACGAGGACAAAGTTTAAATCCAAGAGCCCTACTTTAACAGAGAAACCACTCCAATTAGTTCATATGAATTTATGTGGACCATCAAGACATGAAGGCATAGGGAAGGAAAACTACTTCATGCTAATCATTGATGATTAGTCCAGACTCCCTTGGGTTTCTTTTCTCAAAGAAAAAGATGAAGCATTTGAGAAAATTAAAATATTTAAGGATTTAACTAAGAATAAAAAAAGCAACATGTTAAAGGAAGTAAGATCATACAAAGGAGGAGAATTTATGTCAAGTGATTTCAAGGAATTTTGTGATAAAAATGGGATCAAGAGAGAATACACAATCCTAGGAACTCCATAGAAAAATGGAGTAGTTGAGAGGCAAAACAGAATAGTTTAGCAAATGCCCAGGTCAATAGTGAATGAGAATAACATTGGTCAAATATACTAGGTAGAATCAATACACATAACAATCCATATTATTAACAAAGCCCACCTCAAACCACACAATGACAAGACCCCTTATGATCCGTGGTATGGAAGACTTGCTTCAATCAAACACTTCAAAGTATTTGGGAGTAAGTGATACATAAAGAATAATAATGAAAACCTTGGCAGGTATGATGATAGGGTTGATGAAGGCATATTCTTAGGATACGCTACCAATAGTAAAGGATATAGATGATTGAATAAAAGATTGTATAAATTAGTTGATTGCATTGATTTAAAGGTTGATGAAGGAGTACCAGTAAGAGAGGTGAGAAATATTGAATCAACAACAGAGGATATAGTTGAATATGAAGAGGAACAGGTCCAAGAATCAGAAAAAGAAGAATCTGAGTCAAATGAAGATACAAATACTCAGGCATACTCAAATCAATAGACAACATAAAATCCTTCATCCAAAATTACTCAAAAGAATCATCCTAAAAGTCAGATTATTGGTGAGACAGACAAAGGTGTACAAACCAGAAGAAGGATAATCAAATACACTGAGCAATCATATATAGCCTTCATATCCATGGTTGAACCCAAGAACTTTAATGAATCCAGTAAAGATGTAAATTGGTTAAAATTGATGAATGAGGAACTGGATCAAATTGAGAAGAACAACACTTGGGATCTTGTTCCTAGACCGACAGATAAGAATGTAATTGGGTCTAAATGGGTGTTTAAGAACAAAATGAATGAAGAACGACAAATTTTTAGGAATAAAGCTAGATTGGTCTGTAAGGGGTATGCACAAGTTGAAGGACATGATTTTGATGAAACCTTTGCATTAGTGGCAAGATTGGAAGCCATCAGAATGTTTCTTGCCTATGCATGTTATAAGAACTTTAAAGTATATCAGATGGATGTTAAGTCAACATTTCTTAATGGGGATCTAGAAGAAGATGTATATGTGGAGAAACATGAAGGATTTTAACTGATAGATAATCCTGACTATGCCTATAAGTTGAAACAGGCATTATATGGACTGAAAGAGCCACCATGAATTGGCATTATAGACTGGACAAATTTCTACAGGAAAAAGTGTTCAAGAAAGGCATTGTTGATAGTAATCTGTACATTAAGTCTGAAGGTGATGATTTATTAGTTGTTTTGGTTTATGTAGATGACATTATTTTTAGATGCACTAATGACCCTTCAGTTCAATAGTTTTCTAATTCAATGCAGACTGAGTTTGAGATGTCCAGGATAGGAGAACTGTCAAATTTTATTGTTTTACATATCAATCAAAGTTCTACAGGGATATTTATGTCTCAAGAAAAGTATTTGAAAGAGATGTTAAAGAGGTTTCAGATGGAATGTTCCTCTCTTGTTAGTACACCTATGGTGGTTGGTTGCAAGATCAACAAAGATGATATTACACCTGATGCTGATCAAAGAACATATCGATCGATGATAGGAAGTATTCTTTACATCACAACATCCCATCCTGATATAATGAAAGCTATTGGAATGGTAGGTCATTATCAGTCTGCTCCTAAAAAAATTCATTTAGTAGTTGTCAAGAGGATATTCAAATATTTGAAGGGTACAATGAATTATGGTCTTTGGTATCCTAGAAATCATAATTTTCAATTAACTCCATATTCAGATGATGATTGGGAAAATTGTTTGGATGAGAGAAAGAGCACTAGTGGAGGTGCATTCTTCTTAGTTGTTTAGTTAGTAGCATGACTTAGTAAGAAGTAGGGATCTATTTCATTATCAACTACAGAGGAAAAGTACATTATTGCACTGAGATTTTATGGATGATACAAAATCTTGCAGATTTGAATGTAACTTATACTGATCCAATTCCACTTCATTGTGATTACACTAGTTCCATTAGTGTCTCCAAGATTCCTATTATCCATTCAAAGACGAAGCATATGCCAATAAAGTATCATTTTCTCAAAGAGAAGGTTACAAATAGAATTGTTTCACTAAATTATATTCCTTCCACAGAAAAAATTGCAGACATCCTTACTAAACCCCTAGCCTAAAATATTACATCTTGTCAAGGGGAGTATGTGTTGGTTGAATATCAGATACCTCCAAAAAGTACTGCAAAAACTCAAGGGGAGCATATTTGTTTTGACATTGATGTGAAAGGGGGAGAAAAGGTGTGGTATGGATTCTACAGTTGGAGGTATAAGGAGAATACTGCAACCTTTCAGGGTTTCCATCAATGCCAAAGAGGGAGATTGTTGGCATGTTTTACAGGAAGCGTGTGCTTGTCATTGATGGAAAGAAAAGAAATGACAATGGTAAGACGCTCAGAGGGGAAAGAACAGTACAGAAACGTGATCAGGATAAAAATACTTGATCATGGATCTCCTTTGAGATTCTTCACGACCATCAGATCAAATTAAGTGAAGGATAGGATAAACGGGGCACAAGGTTTGATAATTTGATTATCCAAATCTCCATCAACCTTCAAATCATATTAAGAGGAAGGATATGATAAGAAAAGATGAAGGGTCGCTGGATTTAAAAACAAGGTAAAGAAACATCGCAGACAGATCAAGTCGTCGACCTAAGATCATGATCAACATATAACATTCATTTCAGGTCTAAATATGTGAGGAGGTTATGCTTCAAAAAAATATCACTTCAATAAATTTTTCAGTTTGAGATTTGAAATTCTCGAGGAGGGGAGAGTCAGAGAGATTAAATAAATTCTCGACCATTGGATCATCCGAAGTATATCTCAAGAATCAAATCTTCCAAAAGATATCTCAAGCATCGGATCGTCTGAAGTAAATTTGGGTCGTCTCATCCAGAGCGTTAGTTTGCGTTTTTAAATTCACGAAGCCCAGAGAGCCAGAGAGCCGAAATAAATTCTCGATCACTGGATCATCCGAAGTAGATCTCAATCATTAGATCACCCGAAGAATATCTCAAGCGTCAGATCATCCTAAATGAATAAGGACCATCGGATCTAGAGAATATTATTCTGACCAGTATATCAAGGAGATGAATATGTGTCACATCAGGTGAGCATGTCAGCGGACCACCTCAACAAGGACATGTGGCAGACCTCATCAGCAAGGACATGTGGTAGACCACATCAGCAGGAAAATGTGGCACACCACGCCAGCGAGTGACATGTGGCAACCACTCAAACTGTTCCAAGTCAACATGTGACGTGTGTAATGTTACATCCTTTGGGGAGATTTACTTCGGGAGTGTTCACCACCAACTAATGAAAAATTTCCCAAATTCTCGAGTGTCAAAGTCCCAAAGAGGACATGGGTCGTCCGATATGAAGAACACTTTCAGTGCATCTACAACCGTTGGTTATTTTAAAGTGGAAGGATAGTGTAAGTAGAATAGATGATGTCCCTGAGTAAATGGTGGCCATCCATCTCAATGGTTGATTAAGTCCCAACCATTGAATTAAGAAAGAAAGGATAAATGTAAGGATCGAATATGACCATTGATCTGGTTCCATGATATAAACGTGAACCATTCGATCCGGTTGATGAAATCATATTTGAAATATTGAAAGTCCAAAAGTTCAAATTCCCGAAGTACAGGTAGAGGTGTAGATTGTGAAGGACAGGTGTCCCCAGATCATAGAGTCCAAAATATTGGCGTATGAAATAAAGAAGGGTTTTATATTTGAAACTCCCGAAGCCCGGATCACGAAATAAATCACAACTATTGATTTAGGGAGGTTAGATATGATCTGCAGAAATTGAATGGACAGATTTTAATCATCAAATTCAGGAGAACCATCAAGATTGTGAGATCAATGGTCCCGTCGCATTGTGGGGATTGAAGGTGCATGAACTTTAAAAAGTTAAGGGCATGCCACAATTGAAACCACGGTTTTGGAGAAAGGACACATGGAAGCTCGAGGTAAATTACTGGGCAAAACGCAGTTTGATATCAAACCACCTTTGGTTGCACCCACAATCGTATGGTCACATGGGATCTTCACCCAAGGTCAAATCAACAAAAGATAGGGGAAGGAGCTAGTGCTTCTAAGCTCCACATCAGAGGTTACGCATTGAAAGGTAAAAAAAAATCTCTGCATGTATAATCCAACAACGTTGATCAAACATAATCTGATCCAAGGGTTGTTGTTTCACCTTGTGGTTTCTTGATCAATTACGATTCATTTACACTAACTGAATCATTGTTATGGGGCATTGGAATTATTGATCTTGAGCATTTTGAGATTCCTGACTTGAGCGTTGGATATTGGGAGTGTAACAGATGACGAGAGTATGAATAAAATAAAAATGTTGTAATAGGGTGAGGTTGTTTTTTCTCTGTAAAAAGTAGTTGAACTGTAAGAAATTAAGTTTAGAACATGAACTGAAGGAGAAAATGTAGAGATGAAGAACATAAGCTAGATAGAGAAAAAGTGGTGAAAAAAATAGACTGTACGAGAACTTAATCCCAGGAATATGCGAGCATGAAGACACTGATGCAGGAAGAGCATAGCAGTGTAGAAAAACAATGATGAGACTGGTAAACCATTGATAAAAACTGTATCACTATAATAAATTTCAGCAAGCAAATATTTCTATCTTAGGGTGGTAGGGTGGTGCTAGGGAGGACTATTGTCCTCACAGTTTCAAGTGGGTGCTTGAATACAGGGAGTTGTAAATTTCGTCTGGTTGCAGCCAAAAAAACTAGGGTGGTATGGTGGTGCAAGGGAGAACCATTTTTCTATGTTATACAGGTTGGTGCGTGTGTGACTGGAAGTTAGTGCTTCCATCTAGTTGGTGCTGGAACACTCAGAGAGTTGGTGCTTCCTTCTAGTGGGGTGCTAGAGAAACCAGAGGCTTGGTTCTCTCTACAAGTTGCAACTTGTTAAATAATATGGTATAGCCTCATTTTGATTTTCTTCTCAAAGATAGATGATGTACAGAACATAAAAGACTGCCTATCATTCCAAGAAGAAGAGGTTTTCTCCCTTTATGGGTTTCCTCATGAATATGTGTCTATGTGTATATCATATGTGTGATTGATGTTTATTATTTATGTTGTTCATGACTTGCATAATATTGATGATCACTTGGAGAATATTAATAATATTTCAATAGGCATAAAATTGTTTAAGCATAGTAACAACTGATTCACCCCCCCCATTTATATTAGTATTTCCAACAACATTTTACCCAAATTCACAGCAACAGATAATTCCAAACATGCATGGGATATTATCAAAATATCCTATCATGGCACAAAAAAAGTAAAAAATGAAAAGTTGCAGACACTCAAGAAGTGTTTTGAGACTCTTCAGATGAAGGATTTTTATTATGTCGATCATTTCATGACCCACGTCACGAGCATCGTGAATCAACTGTGAACACATGGAGAATACATTCAAGAGATGAAATTCATTGAGAAGGTAGTTTCTAGACTTCCTGATAAGTTTAATATGGTTTTAGTTGCCATAGAAGAGTCGAAAGACCTGTCAACACTCACTTGAATAAATCATGGGATCTATGTTAACCCATGAAAATAGGTTCAGTCGAAATAATGAATATTTGGAGAATGAATTTCAGTCTTTTTCCTCCATAATTAGAGGCATAGGTCACGGGAATAGAAGAAGAGGAAGATGAGGAAGAGGAACCTCTCAAGGAGGAAAGACGTGAACTTCAGAATGTTCAAAACAATGTGAACAATCAGAACGAAGGCACTCTCAAAACCAAAGGGGGAGACACAAAAATTTTAATCATTCAAGATGGACTAACAAATAAAGGATCCATTGTTATTACTACAATAAACTTTGTCACTATGAAAGTGAATGTAGAAACAAGGAAGCAGATCTGATTAGGGGTAGGGAAAATGTTACCAACACTGAAGAAGGAACATCTGAATCAATGTTCTTCTCATGTCAAGTCACAGAAGAAGAAAGAAACATTAATGATCTCTAGTTTTTGGATAGTTCCTGCAACAATCATATGATAGGTAACAAATATGGGTTTTCTATTGTAGATAGATATGTCTCATCTCAAATTAAATAGGGAGATGATTATCAAAAGAAATTTTTAGGCAAGGGTGTAATTTCTGCATTGACCAAGCAAGATGAAAATAAAGATATCCATGATCTTTATTATGTACCTGGTCTTAGGAATAATATAATGAGTGCAGGGAAGATGAATGAACATGGTTATAGTCATTTTTTAAGGTTCCAAGTGTACAATCTCGGACAAACCACCTAGTAATAAAATCATACTACAATACAAATGACCAAAAATAGAATGTTTCCTTTGATATTACGAAATGGAAATTTGTCACAGTCATATTCCAAAAATGTGTCAAGGTTAGATGATACTTGGTTCTGGCATCTTAGATATGGTCATTTACCATTTAGAAGTCTCATTATTTTACAAAATAAATCTATAGTCAAATGTCTCCCCATTATAAATGAACAAAAAAGTTCCTGTGAGAGTTGTATTTTGGCCAAACACCAAACGAATAGTTTTCCCAATACTTCCTATAGAGAAAATAGAATCTCGAGCTAGTCCATATAGATCTTCATGGTCCAATGCAATCTCAATAAATAGGAGGCAACTTTTATTTTCTAACATTTATTGATTATTTTAGCAGGAAATCTTGGGTTTATTTATCAAGCACAAATCATATACATTTGAAAAATTCAAAGAATTTAGATCTTTGACAGAGAAACATAGTGCAAAATACATCAAGGTACTAAGAATAGATTGAGGAGGTGAGTATGACTACAAATATTTTTCAACATATTGCAGGAAATATGGGATGAAGAGACAATTTACCACAAGATACACTCCACAACACAATGGAGTAGATGAAAGAAAGAATCAACCAATAATGAATATGTACAGAAGTATGTTGAAGGCCAATAATTTTTCAAATGAATAATGGAGTGAAGGAGTGGAATGCTCAGTTTATGTTTTGAATGTATCACCAATGATCATTTTGAAAAATCAAGTCCCTCAAAAAGCATGGAGTGGTTTAAAATCAAGTGTTTCTCATTTTAAAGTTTTTGGTTGTGTGGATTATGCTCATTTTCTTGAAGAGATGAGGAGAAAAAATGATGATATCAGTGAAAAATGCATATTTTTGGATATAGTGAACAATCTAAAGCATACCAGATGTATAATATTATTACCAATAAGCTGATAGTAAGCAAAGATATGAAATTCCATGAAGATAAATCTTGGGATAACCAAACAAGTGAGATGATTGTAGATCAGAATCCTTCTATAGAGGAATATAAGAAGGTGGAAGCTACATGAAATCAAGATTATCCACCAATAATTCCAATATTGAAAGTACAAGGCCAAGGAGAAACAAGATAGCATAATCCATATTCTTCTTCTAGCAATGATTCAAATCCCACTATAGCAAATCTGAGGAACCAAACAACAAGATGCTTGAGAGAAATTGATGAGAAGAATGATGGTGTGGATGAAAAAGAACACTTTTCTATGTTATCCTATCAACCATTATATTTTGAAGAAGCAACCAAAGAAGAAAAATGGGTCGATGCAATGAAAGAATAAACTGAATCAATTGAAAGAAATGACACATGGGATATTGTGTATATTCCTATAGGTAAAATCAACATTGGAGTTAAATGTCTGTATAAGACAAAACTCAATGAGAAAGGAAAAGTATAGAAGAAAAAGGACATACTTGTATAAAAAGGTTTTTCTCAAGAACCCGACATTAGCTATGGAGAAACATTTTCTCCAGTAGCATGTTTCCATACTGTCAAAGCAGTTTTGGCAATTGCATCTCAAAACAAATGGCCAATCTATCAAATGTACGTTAAATAATCCTTTCTAAATGAATTTTTACAGGAAGAAGTTTATGTGGATAAATCACAAGGATTTTAGATTAAAGGTAAATAGTACAAAGTGTACATATTGAAGAAAAAATTGTACAGTTTAAAGAAATCTCCAAGATCTTGGTACAGTCGCATTGATTCCTATTTTCTCAATAATTGGTTCAACATGAACAACAATGAACCCACACTTTACACCAAAAGAGATCAGAAAGGTAATATTTTGATAGATTGTCTTTACGTTGATGACATTATTTATATGGGAAATTTGTTATTGAATGAATTCAAAGTATCCATGCAAAGTGAATTTGAGATGACTGATCTCGGTCTTATGAAATATTTTCAAGGAATTGAAGTTGAGCAATATGAAAAGGGAAATTGTATTTGTCAACAAAAATATGCCACAGATATTTTGTAAAGGTTTAAAATGAACAAATGCAAGCCAACATATGCACCAATTGCAACAGGTACAAAGCTAAGTAAGCAAGATGAAGGAACATCAATTTATTATACCTTGTATAAGAGGCTTGTAGGAAGCCTCATGTACCTTACATCTACGAGGTGAGATATTATGTCTCCAGTGAGATTAATTTTGAGATTTATCAAATATCCTAAAATATCTTATTGGAAAGTTGGAAAAAAGATCTTGAGGTATATTGCAGGTACAAAAGAGTATGAAATTTGGTATTCAAATTCAGAAGATGATTCATTTGTTGGATACACAGATAGCAATTTTTCAGGTAGCGTTGATGATAATAAAATTAATTTACTGTACACATTTATGTTCGATACAAGTTTAATTTCATGGGATTCAAAGAAACAACCCATCATCACAATTTATTTAGCAGAAGAAGACTATGTGGGAGGATCCTTAGTGATATCTCACATGAAGATAAGGAGACATATCCTATATATTATGACAACAATTAAGCAATTGCAATATCTAAGAATCATGTGTTTCACCGCAAGACTAAATAGATTGATACTCGCTATCATTTCATCTGCAAACTTGTCAACGATGGTAGCATCATGCTAATTTTTTTTAGTTTGAAAGAGCAATTAGCATATATCTTCACCAAACCATTGGGAAGAAATACTTTTGAATTTGAGAGACAACACTTAGGCATTGTTTGTGTTTATTTTTGTAATGGTCGAAATTAAGGGGGTGTGTTGAATGGAGAACATGACTAAGTAGATGGATAGGAATCATAAATGTATAGATTAGATCGGTGATGTTGCATTTATTAGGTAGGTGAAGCATGAATAATTCTAGATAAATATCTAGTCTCATGTATTTGGAATTTAGTTTTATGTATGAATGTGAAGAAGAGCTCAAGAGATTCATTTTTGTGTGTGTGCATACTCTATTTTTTGAATGATTTCCCATGAGAATCTCACAATATTACAGTGTCACCAAATGTTCTTCTAGCATCAACTACTCAGTTGACTATTCAACTTGTTTCTCGTCAATCAACATAGTCATGATGCTAGATTGTTGTTGGTCATCCTTATTACTTACAATTGCATCATTTATTGTTCTCTCTAATAAAGTATCACTTCTTAGGTCGGATTTATTTTGAAAGCACAACAAGCTTGATGAGACATTTTCTCGAGTACCATCAAATTGTTGTTGTTCATTAGCATGTGTCTTTTGATTAACTACAATGTAGTTTTTCTTCAAGACCTGTGCATATGTGTCTACATGCCTTGCAACTATGTTTGTATTTTCATGGTTTCGTTCATGTCTAAGTTGGTGTGATCCGATAAGAAATATGCCATGCATTTTCTCACAAGTATCAACATTATTCTCACTATATCATGCATGTCCCTCATCAAATCCATCATCAATTTTAGGTTTCTTTGGAGTGCAATTTCCATGATAATATAATGCCTCTAAGATATGAAGTTGTGTTTGGATTGGTGTCCAATTCTCATGTGGTAGAAATACATTAGTGGATTAAAAAGATATGGTAGTAAGTTATGATAATTCTATAGCTCACCTTTTTAGAACATATTTAATTAGGTACTCTCAAGGAAAGGATTCATGGAGAACACATCCATATTTTCAACCTAAAAAACAAAAAAAAAATTATATGGAAATTTGGGTATGTTACATATTGTAACTTTTTTGAAATAACGAAGACTTAGTCAAGTGTTAATCATGGTTTGTGCTACCCACACTATTTCTCTGTTTGTCTTCATTTGTTCCACAATTGTTCTCTTGTTTTCTCATGTTCATGGATGTATTCTTGTATGAGACTAAGTGTTAAACTATGTCAACAATTGTCTAAGTATACAAGAGTTTCACTAGAGTAATATTGTGACTAGAAAGTATCCTATAATGGAGTATGGGTGTGCTCTAGGTGAACATGCTTAGTGACGATGAAGTATTCTTAGTGTGCCAAGCAACCAATTAAGAATTTTCACAGTGGGTTCGTTACATGTTTGATAATATATCACATTTTCCATTGGTAAGATGTGCTCATAGTATATTTGAGTTTAATAATATATGTTTATTATATTCACATATCTATGTTTGTTATATCCACATTCTAATCACATTAATTTTATTTTGTTTTTATTATCTCTTGTTCTTTTTCATTATGTTTATCATATTTTTATTTACAATATATTCCATGTTGTTTGATTTTAATTTGTAATGTAATTCACTCAAACCTTTAGCATACTATTATTATTATGGAAAATATTATATATATATATATATACACCTCCCTCATACCACTCATAAATGTTTTAACCATAATAATTTTTTTAAGTGTATTTTTTCTTAACTTTCAGTTATTCTTTATATATATATATGTGTGTGTGTGTGTGTGTGTGTGTGTGGGTAGGTTCTTTTTAAGTCCCTCTACACTCTTAATTAAAAAGGATAAGGACACGACACAACTGCTAGACATCACTTACAACAATAGAATTTCCTCCACCAACTGTCTGTGCAGATAGGTTTGAAGGAAACAATTTCTAGGGCCAGGCCATCCAACCATTAATATATGCCTTGGGCATCTTAACAAGGGGAGTCATATTTTGAAGGATTGATTCATACCTCAACCAACTTGATAATGGAGAGGATTGAAGGCGGGAATTCAATTTTTCAAAAACCTACAATTACCCTTTAATGGAAGACAAGGTAGATTATCGTTTTTCCAAACACTCATAGGACCTTGGGGGACCTACACACTAGTGCAGACTCTTCCCACTACACTGACGTTGGATTTTCTACCATATGCGGTTAGGGGAGTTATCTCATTTCCATATTTTAGTGGAGGATACACCTATTCCACCTTTTTACTGGAGAACTCCAACATTTATAGACTTCTTGTTACTTCTCGGTAGTTAATTTCCCTATCTTTTCCTAGCAGTCTAAACTGTCACTTCACACCAGGGTTTTTAAATTCACCATTTAATATGTTGCTCTATTTTACTCCTGGCCTTTACTATACTATAGTGTAGTTTAGATGGCGTCAGTTTACACCCCCACAAGATGTGCATTGATGGAGGTTGGAGTCAACACACTTATGGGTGTAGCTGATATGGACCTCTAGTGCAATGTCCTTGGTGGATGAGCTCACCTTTCATGTGCGACATAACTCTAAGTTTTAGAGTGATCCGTGCCTATATTCCATCTCGGGATCATCCATTTCCTTTATATTATCTCTGGTCGCTCCCTCAGACAAAGTTATCCCCTCTGTTGAGCATATGATATACCAATTAGCCCCTCCCTCTAGTTATTCACCTTTTGTAGTTGCATAGGAGTCAGATAATTTATTCTCTCCTCAGAAGATTTCTCAGAATCTCTCCCTTGATTTTCACAAGATGTTTTCCCCTTGTCACTACCATGTTGCTCCATCTATAGCTCGACCACTACTCCCCATAGAAAATAACTCGTCACTCAATGATGTGATTACTTCCTCAATGGACAAGGACTTTTTAGGAACTGCTAGGTACCCTTGGACGAAGGGAGCATACACTATTACATGAAGAAATTGTTTTGTTCTTATACCTTGGTGCTCAAATAAGACAAAAACAAAGATGGTTCTTTGAGTAAACATAGGACTAGAAGACTTAGTAACTTTGTCTCTATGTACACTTGTGGGTAGACTCTGCTATCAACATCTTTGCAAAACCGACCTGACAGTATGGGTGTAGAATTCCTGGCGGCCATTTCTTGGATATGTGCCTGATATTTCCTTTCTTACGAGAGGGTGACTTAGTTTCCACCTTCATTCTCCTGAAGACTCTACTCTGGTCCTAGACTGAATCTGGCAACTAGACGGTGGCAACTTAATACTGAAAAGAACATGTATCAGTTTCGATCCTTCACAATACTATTTTCGTCTATGACACTTTTTGGTACTCTTTCCCGGCTTACCTTTGTATCTATGGAATGAGAAATCCTTCAAGGTTGTTGGAATCACTCTTGGGTAGTTTGTTAGTGTGGATTTGAATGCTCTTGTAGAACGAGTTAAAAAGGTGAAAAATGTTCTCGTTGAACTTGCCATCTATGAAGGACTGCTGGAATCCATTGAAATTGATTGGATAGGACACATCATCCATCAAAATCTGGATTATTTGGGCATCCTCTTCTGATTCACCTACTAGAGAAAGATAGGTCATTTGAGAAGACATTGTTTGGGTCCTGTGGATGAAGAGAAGTTGGAGGAAACAATGCTAGATCTATATTGCAGACTGGACTCTGAAGGAGCGAACTCACAGGCCTCTTTCCAAGATTATTTTGGAGCAAGCAACATTGAGGTCTCCGAATCTATCACTAATAAGTTAAAACTTATCTTCCCATAGTTTTAATTCTCATTGATTGTTTGGGGAAAGGAACTATTGGACTTCTCTTCTAATGTGGTTTCGGGTAACCTGTATACACACTTGGGGGATTTATCATTGATTCAGGATAGTACAGATGTTCTGACTGGTACTGATGATACCCTTTTGAGGAGGGGGAAACATGCCCTCATATCTCTAGACTCCTTGAATCCTCGAGTTCTCTATAGTCCTATGGTAGAGACTCTACGAGTACCTTCCACTTCTATAGACTCTCCTACCTTTCCTTTCAAGACTGTGAGGGGCCTTGTGTTGCATATTTTGAGATGATTGGGGATTCCATCAACCTGTGCTTTAGAGAATCAAATACTAGTGATGTCCCCTTAAGAGATGTTTTGGACAGTTTGGTCCCATCATACAAAGAAGCACTTACTCTCATCCCACTTCCTACTTAGTTGGGGAGATATGTTATTCGACCAAAGAAGATGGGTGTGGCCTCAGGATGTCTTGACAACATAGGGGAGGACCTGGGAAAATACTACTCCTGGTCAAAGGGGAGTGGTTTTGAGTATTTACCCATTAAAACCAGGAGTGCCTGCCGAAAAGTGGGTCCTCCTTCCATTCTTCCAGCTACAAACCATACTCTTCATACTCATCTTGGAGAACTTAGAAGCATGAAATCCCTTGCGAGAGATAAACCATTATTTTTATCTCCCTCAATATCATAAGGGTGGGGAGGACCCTCAAATATTCCTCCTTTAGAACATTGCTTACCAAGACTTTCTCAGATATTATCTTCCTACAAGAAACGTCGGTTGATGGATTAAAAGAAAGGATATTTCTGAACAAATTTTGTCCTAACTAGCATACATGTATAGTTATCTCTTTAGGTACTTCGGGGGGACTTCCAGTTACCTCATATCCTTCAAAATTTACTTTATCCCCTTACCTTTGTCGTGGTGGTATCCTCTTGATAGGTACCAATCTTTGAAACAATTAGTCAATCACTCTACTTAATTTTTATTCACCCTGCTCCGACAAAAAAAAAATGGGACAAGGTGGTGGCCAGGGGACTACTTTATCACACAATTTTGATTGTAGCAGGGTATATGAACTTTACTACAAATGTTGGAGAAGTGTGGGGAGCTTCGACATCTCTGGCCCGTTTGGTTGGTTATTTTATTACACTCCTACAAGAACACTTACTAGTGGACTTCCCTCTGAATGATTTAGTACCAACTTGGCACAATGGTCATTGTGGTTTGGAGGCTATCTCAAAAAGACTACATCGGGTTCTTTTGTCAGAAGAGTTAACTATTCAATATGGAAGGATCAAGACCTGGGTCGATAATACTTTTTTGTCGAATCATGCCCTGATCCTTCTAGAATTGGACTCTCCACCTACATCAAAGGAGTTTCCTTTTAAGTTCAATTCGAGCTGGTTGCTTGAGTCAGATTTCAACTCCATTGTTAAATATTTCTGGAAAGATACCATTTTTTGACCAAGTTGGGGGTGAATTTTTTTTTTCTTGGAAACACAAGACTCTAAAACTCTGTATCAATCACTGGGCCAAAAATCTTAGAAAACAAAAATTTCTCAGACTGAAAGAGCTAGAGATTGATCTACTAGCCTTCGTATAAGAAAACATACAAGAAGAGGGGCTTTGGGGAAGGCATAACAGCTTGAAACAATTGGAAACTCAACGAAACCAAATCATCCTTGCAGAAGAAGCTCTGTGGTAACAACGGAGCAGGGCTAGCTGGATTAAATGTGGTGATCAAAATTCAAAATTTTTTCATTTCTTTGAAATTTTTAGTAGAAACAAAAAGAACATTTGGGAAATCAAAGATGATTTAGGATTCATCCAAAAGGGAAAACAAGCGTTAACGATAGCAGCTACAAACCACTACAAATATTTTTATGGGGAAAATGAACACATTAATCTACATGATTCAGTCAAGGTGGCCAGAATTTTCGCACGTCCGGTCATAGTGGAGGAAACAAAACTTTTGGATATCCCATGTACATTACAGGAAGTTTGGGATGTTCTAAATTTGTTCAAAAAATATAAAAGTCCAAGCCCCGAAGTTTGGACTGTAGAATTATTTTTACATTTCTTTGAGTTAGTTGGGGATGAACTTCCATAATTGGTGGAAGATTCCAAGTTAAGAGAAAAAGTGATTGGTTCATTAAATTCTACCTTCCTGACACTTATACCAAAATAAAACAACCCCACATATTTCGATGATTACAAACCTATTGCTCTTTGCAACCTGTGTTATAAATTGATCTCTTAAATTATTGCAAATAGGCTAACGCTTGTCCTCTCGAGATCTGTGTCATATGAACAATTGGTTTTTTTAAAGGGAAGACATATTTTAGACGCCATTGGAAGGGCCCAAGAATGCTTACACATTAAAAATACAAATAATTCCAAGTCACTTATTTTGAAACTAGATCTCAAAAAAGTCTTTGAATTCATTGATTGGGACTTCCTTCGATTGATCTTGATTCAATTAGGTTTCAGTCAACAGTATATATAATGGATCATGAACTACATGAAAAGTTTCAATTTTGTTGTCATAGTTAATGGTGAAACATCACCTTTCTTTCATAGTGGCAGAGGTCTGAGGCAGGTTTGTCTGCTCTCTCCTCTTCTATTAATCTTGGTCATTGAAGGTTTGATTGTTCTTCTAAAAAATGGTCATACGGAAGGGAATCTATATAGGGTTAAAGTTTCTGGGATACTTAGGATATTACATATTTTATTTGTTGATGATGTATTAATTATGACAAATGACTCTGTACAAGAATGGAAGGAAGTAAATGAAAATTTTCTCACCTTCTGTAGTGCCTCGGGCTTGCTAATAAATTGGACAAAGTTGACTTTCCATTATGCCAAAATTCATGAGCAGCCTCTAGAAATACTAAAATAACTCTTCCCTTATAACTTTGTGCATCTCTCTGAAGTATTTAAGTACCTTGGTTATTATATCAAATCTGAATCATATAAGGTAACTCATTGGAATTGGTTTGTTGGAAAGGTGGAGAAAAGAATTATACACTGGTGCAATAGATGGCTCTCCTTAGGAGGTCATTACACACTCATCAAAGTAGTTTTAGAAGGACAAATGGTTTATTGGATGTCCTTAACAACAATATCGATCACTGTTTTACACAAGCTAAAAAAATTAACCTACAATTTTCTTTGGTCAGGTTGTATCAATTCTAAATGCATACATATTTATGTTGGGATTGACTGGCCAAACCAAAATATAAAGGAGGCTAGGGGATTAGAAATATATTCATTTTTAACAAAGCTCTGACTGGAAACTCCCTCTAGTGTGTGCTGACAAAAGATGGAATCTGGCACACTGTAATCAAATACAAATAACTCGCCCATTGTTCAGTGGCCACCTAGTTTAGAAAATTTGCTAACACAGGGAGAGCGACCTCACACACTTGGAGAAACCTGGTAAAATCAGTAAATTTTCTTACCCATTGGCTTTGTTGGAGTCTAGGGTCAGGACACTCAGTTATTATTGAGAGGGACAACATCCTAGGAATGGGGGTATCCTCCTTCTTATCTCCCCATTTTCTTACAATTTTAAACTCATTAAACATCAATTATCATTTTCAAGCCGAAGGAAACTCTAGACCTGGGATCCTATCTGACTGTTGGAAAACTAGTGATGAAATTGGACTTCCAGCTGCATTATATTTGGAGTGGGATTTGTTTTGTATTGAACTTTCAAGATCAGGTGTATAGATTTAGGACAAAGAGGGAGAGCTCATGTGGATAGGGGGTGAAAAATCGAGCCTTATCACAGTAAACAATGTCTACTTAGCAATACCAAACACTCTTTCAGTTCATAATTAAAGTGGTTGGAGAAGAAAACTGTTGTCCTGGAAGATACCTCAAAAAATCAGATTATTCATCTAGATTTCTACTGAAAACAAAATACATACTTGGGACAATCTGCAAAGGAAAGGGTGGGTTGGACCCAACATCTTCCATCTGTGCTCCAGGGATGTAGAGATAGTGGTACACCTATTTTTGAAGTCTCCCTTCACCAGAATAACATTATCACCATCGAAAAAAATCTTTTTACTGCCTGGGATGGGACCACACTAATTGACTGCTTCGATACCTGGATAAAAGATGAGCGAAACTATAAAACTCTTCCATCATTAGTTTCTTGGTTCCTGTGGCTGGAAAGAAATAAAAAATTATTCAAAAATGGGTCTCCTTCCTCAATTGCAGTTTTCTACAAAACCCTTTGTATGCTTACTAATTGGACAAGTCTACATCCAAGACAAGAGGTAATCAAAAAATAATTTAAGACACACATTCGAGAGGGTTTTCATAAAAGAAGGTTTGATGGTGTAGCACAGTCAAATTGTCTACAAAGTGGAGTAGGGGGATTTTTAGTGATTTCAAAGAACTCTCATTACAGATGGACCTTCAATTGTGGCCCAAGTACCAACACTAGGGATGAATTATTGGGGGCTTGTGCTACTCTCCACCTGGATTCTAGATTAAACATTGATTCTCTAGAAATCTTTGGGGACATCAAAATTTTTATAGACTGGTTAAATAGCAGGGGAAAACTACAGGTCATTTCTCTTCTAGGACAGAAGGAAAGAGTCAGAGAGTTTCAAACTACTTCCAGGACGATCAACTCAAACATACCTATTGTGAGTAGAAGAAGGCAACTGATTTTCTTTCAAAGACTTCTCTCCATAAACAAGTTGGTTTAATCACTTGCAATCACTTGCTAGACAGGCATGAGCCCCGCCCCCCCACATTTTCTAAATATTTATTAGTACTTACATTTTATTTGTATCTAGAGGTCTATCCTTGCAGAGAAAATCTTATTAGTAATGTTTCTCTTTTGAGGAAAAAAAAAGGTTCATCTTTGAGACAGTCAGAACACTGGAGTTTTCTCTTTTTTGTTTCCCCTTGGATCACTCAAACTTCGAACTTGTGTACTACTATTTTGATATTTCACAGTTTTAAATGTGAAAATAACAATGTAGGTGCTAGATATATTTGGTACTGAAGGTTTTTAACTTATGTAATCTTGCTATGAGAAGCAAATTCTATTTTAATATAATGGAGAATTTTTTTTGTTGGAAAAAGGTTATTTGTAAGTTCTTAACATGAATTTGACACGTAGCATTTAAAAATATATTATTAACAAAAAATGAAATGGGCCATAAATAAAATATCCTAATGTACACGTTTAGTAAAAATATTTCAATGTCAATTTTATTTATACAACAATTCAAACTAAAAAATTCTTATGGTTAAAAAATTTTAATGGCACGATGCTTAGTGGTATGAAGGAGATATGTAATTCCTAACATGCTCAACATGGATTTGACACACACACACACACATAAGAACCATGCTAAATATATCTTATCTCTAGATCTATCATTAGTTGAGAAGGAATTTATTAATGATAAAAAAAAAATTAGACTGAAAAAAAATGAAAATAAGGTTTACACCTCAAGGGATTTCATCCCTTTATCACTTATTGGGATCAAATGTCATAATCGTTATTCAACGTTATGACCTAAATAAATTCATATTAAACATCATTTATATTTTTATTGAAATTCATGGCCTCTTTGTTGGTAGTGAAATCCATGGCGTTCAATTTCATGGTTAAATATTTTATGACACCAATTTCAAGTTAAATCTTTTAATGCCAATTATACATAGTTAAAATTTGGTACTATAGTTTGAATTGGTTTGATTTAAGTCATGGCTTGAGTTTATTGATATTGAAAGTTATAGAGTAGAAGTCATGGCTTGAGTTTGTTGGTAGTGAAAACCATGACCTTCAATATTATCAACAAAAACAACCAAAGAAAGTAATGTGTTAATACTAACCAACCCAACAAACTTTAAGCATCTATAATTTGGTATTGAAATCCTTGGCTCCAACAAACTTTACGCATCTATAATTTGGTATTGAAATCCTTGGCTTGACATTTCACGCCATCCAAATTTTTTGTTTGTATGAATTGATTTTATTGATATTAAAAATCATAGATTGAAAATCATTGATTGAGTTTGAGTTTGATTGTACTTAAAAGTCATATCTTGAAAATCATTGATTGGATTTGAATTTGTTGGTATTGAAAGNAAAAAATGAAATGGGCCATAAATAAAATATCCTAATGTACACGTTTAGTAAAAATATTTCAATGTCAATTTTATTTATACAACAATTCAAACTAAAAAATTCTTATGGTTAAAAAATTTTAATGGCACGATGCTTAGTGGTATGAAGGAGATATGTAATTCCTAACATGCTCAACATGGATTTGACACACACACACACACATAAGAACCATGCTAAATATATCTTATCTCTAGATCTATCATTAGTTGAGAAGGAATTTATTAATGATAAAAAAAAAATTAGACTGAAAAAAAATGAAAATAAGGTTTACACCTCAAGGGATTTCATCCCTTTATCACTTATTGGGATCAAATGTCATAATCGTTATTCAACGTTATGACCTAAATAAATTCATATTAAACATCATTTATATTTTTATTGAAATTCATGGCCTCTTTGTTGGTAGTGAAATCCATGGCGTTCAATTTCATGGTTAAATATTTTATGACACCAATTTCAAGTTAAATCTTTTAATGCCAATTATACATAGTTAAAATTTGGTACTATAGTTTGAATTGGTTTGATTTAAGTCATGGCTTGAGTTTATTGATATTGAAAGTTATAGAGTAGAAGTCATGGCTTGAGTTTGTTGGTAGTGAAAACCATGACCTTCAATATTATCAACAAAAACAACCAAAGAAAGTAATGTGTTAATACTAACCAACCCAACAAACTTTAAGCATCTATAATTTGGTATTGAAATCCTTGGCTCCAACAAACTTTACGCATCTATAATTTGGTATTGAAATCCTTGGCTTGACATTTCACGCCATCCAAATTTTTTGTTTGTATGAATTGATTTTATTGATATTAAAAATCATAGATTGAAAATCATTGATTGAGTTTGAGTTTGATTGTACTTAAAAGTCATATCTTGAAAATCATTGATTGGATTTGAATTTGTTGGTATTGAAAGGCATGACCTATAATTTGGTATTGAAATCCTTGGCTTGACATTTTACGGCATCCAAAGTTTTTGTTGGTGTGAATTCATTTTATTGATATTAAGAGTCATAGCTTGAAAATCATTGATTGAGTTTTAATTTGTTAGTACTTAAAAGTCATATCTTGAAAATCATTGATTGGCTTTGAGTCTGTGGGTATTGAAAGACATGACCTATAATTTGATATTAAAATCTTTGGCTTGACATTTCAAGCCATCCAAAAATTTTGTTTGTATGAATTGATTTTATTGATATTAAAAGTGATAGCCTGAAAATCATTGATTGAATTTGAGTTTATTGATACTTAAAAGTCATATGTTAAAAATCATTGATTGGCTTTGAGTTTGATATTAAAATCTTTGGCTTGACATTTCAGGCCATCCAAAAATTTTATTTGTATAAATTGATTTTATTGATATTAAAAGTCATAGCTTGAAAATCATTGATTGAATTTGAATTTATTGATACTTAAAAGTCATATCTTGAAAATCATTGATTGGCTTTGAGTTTGTTGCTATTGAAAGTCATGACCTTCAAATATCAACATAATTAAGTCATTTATTAATATCAACAAACTTTAAAGTTGTATAATTTGTTATGAAGTCTTAAATTGTCATTAATACTATCCAAAAATTATTTATATATTTATATTAAAAGTTATAAATTGACAAGCCATTAATTTTAGTATTAACAAACTTAACTCAGATAAGATTTAAGTAAAAATTAGCAATATTGATACATATCCATATATATCGATTTGGATTTAAATGTACAAATCCATACATAAAATCGGATTGGATTTAAGTAAAGTTTACTAATATTGATACAAATCCATGCATAATTAAGAAAGCAAGGAACTAAATCCACGATTTAAATGATATTGAAAGCCATGGCTTGACTTTGATGGCAGACAAATTCAAGCCATTGCTTTTACTACCAACGATGTTTCAATTTATGCGAACTATACTACTAACGTTTAAACATGATTTTCAGTATTAAGAGAGTGAGAATACTACCAATGAGGTTTCAATTTATTCCAGCGATCTTATTAACTTTAAGACATGGTTTTCAATATTAATAAATTTTCAATTAAGTAAACTTTGTGTATGGACAAAATGCACGAAAGTGAAAATATCACAAATATAGGGAATTTATATTATGATTATAATTTTAAATTTTATACGAATAGGTGTTTTTTTTTTCGAAATGGACTGTTAGATTTCCAATCCAACAACCGGTCTATTCATCCAAGTTAATGCTCCTCTTGAAATATAAAATTCTATGTATCTTCTGTCTATCCTCTTGAAACTTTCGCATTCCGCTTCTATATACAGTTAGGTACAAGATGTATATGAATTATGGCTGTCGAATTTATGTGGTTGTGTGTTTTTACATTTATGTAGCAGATATTTTCTGGTGTTTCCACCAGGTAAAATTGTCAATTGATGAGATGGCCATTGCGATTCTCTCCTATTAGATCTAGAATTACAAAGGTTTAGGGCTGTAGCTGACGTCACATTCGCAGACTACTTGCATCTCTTGGTTGTTTCTTTATCTTTTTTAAACTTAGAGAGAACACTAAAGATGTTCTCACTAGTATTCAAATTTTCGGTTACATAAGTATGGTTACACTTTACATTTTAAATGGGAACAATGATCAAATTTGAAGGGCAGGGCCTAATTTGAGTGAGAATGGTATATATCCATGCTGTATTTTTATGATGACAAGTTAAAAGAAAAATTACATTTCAATTGACAAAAATAAATTAAGTATATACTTCATACAAAAAAGTTTTAGCGAAATTGTTACCATTCCAATCAATAATTTAGCTAACCCAATTCTTAAAATGCAAAGAAAAGAAGGAATACAAAAAAATTGCACTGATTAAGGGAGACATGAAAAGGGAGAAGAGAACTTTGCTGAAAATTTTCACAATGCATTCTATTATCCTTCTTAGAAAACCTTAAAAACCTAGCAAAATTTGTAAGTGTTGGATGGATTACAAAAAGGTTCTTGAGTAAAACAGTATACTTTGTCCATGGAAGGTATATTTTTTCCTCTATTTTATTTTTGGTGTTAGTTTTGTAATCGCTGAAATTCTATCCTTTCAACCAAAGATTAACATAGATTACACAAAAGAATTTCTCAACATTTCAACCAAATATTAACAT
>SNQJ01S0025298.1:12900-23401 GCA_010110895.2 Picea sitchensis
CACTTAGCACATGGAAAAAGATCAGATCTGGCATTTATTCACATCATTTAAGCACTAAGGTATCATACTAGATTCATCTAAACATTTATTACTGCACTTAAGCTTAAATTATATACACAAGACAATAACCAGAATGCACAAAGCAACCATAACACATGATATACGTGGTCTACCCCAGTGTGGGGCTATGTCCACCAACTCTTCTCTTGTTTATTATCATCTCTCAATCTTCTACAAGCACAGAGCATCAAAACCCTACTCCGCAGAGGACATGAGATCCGCGCGCACCTCACCAAATCCTCCTTCCCCGAGCTAGGTTTAAGCACAAATCCTTCTTACTGTCTATACACAAGCTTCTTACAATCACTTGCAATTATCTCTGCAAGTCTTTAACACATAGTATGAACAAAGCATCCACAACTGTTCACACTTAGCACATTGGCGTCTTCCTACATCACCTAGATATCTATTTATACATTACAAAATGGGCCCAAACATGGGTAAACCCATGGGCCGACATCCCATACCCGTTACATAAACCCTAATCCCAAAACTGTCCTAAAAAGGGGCTGAGATCCCGCGATCTCCGCTTCGACTTGAGCTCCTCCTTCGACCAGCCTGTCGAAGTCCCAAAATAGGTCAAACATGACCAAGGATCTCCAAAAATTGGTCAAGGGCCAACAAATTTGTTGCCATCAAGGAAGGTTTGAATGATATGTAATGGAAGATTTCAAAGAAACTGAATGCCCTAACCGGGTTGCCTCGTATATCGCGATGGGAAAGGAAGATCGACCACACTACTCTTAATAGTTTCCAATAAGACAAAGAGAAGGTTGAAATGGAAATGAGGATTTCCTTACCATTTGTGCACAACTTCACAAGGCAATGCACATTTTGATGCATAAAAGGTACCTGCCTCTTGTCAAGGAACTTGGAAAAAAAAACCGATGAGAAGATATTCAAAGAAATCTAGCAGAATATGAAATAGAGGCAAGAGGATGCTTAAAAAATGACAAGGGAAACAACAAACTTGATGGAAAATCATCTCGCTAGGATATCCAAAAAACAAAATATGATCTAGGATTTTATGGCTAACTTGATGAGGGACATGAAAACCCTCTCTCACAACTCAACCTCCCACTAAGATACCCTATAAACATTCATGTACCATAGAGTGATATCTATTTCATGAAAACATTAAGCTTGAGAATCTTACTTGAGAGACAAGAACAAGGACAAGTGAAGAAAGACAAATCAACAAATCTGAATTTGTCTACAACTCTCTCCTATTTTGTATTTTTGTCAAATGTAATCAATTTTGTCTTATTGTAACACTTGTCAACATCATTTGATAATGGGAAGATGAAAATACTTGTGACTGCTTCTTGCATAATCCAAGAAGACCCCACATGAGGTTACTTAGATTACTATAAGTAAAGGAAGAGGACCATTTTTAAGGGGATCTTCAAGCA
This sequence comes from Picea sitchensis, assembly GCA_010110895.2. Classification (NCBI taxonomy): domain Eukaryota; kingdom Viridiplantae; phylum Streptophyta; class Pinopsida; order Pinales; family Pinaceae; genus Picea; species Picea sitchensis. The sequence goes on from SNQJ01S0025298.1 coordinate 14,373, forward strand.
TTGTAAATTCAAGAACTATTTTCAGAATTAATAATGAGAAGCCCTCAGGGCTGATTTAGTTAGAGAGAACAACTCTTGTTGATGGTTAGCTTGTTTTGAACTATTTCCAATAGACTATTACGTTGTTTACATGTTTGTAAGAATGTTCTTTTATTTATAGACTTTTCTTGTCCAAGCATAAATATTTATTGCAATTAGTTTCTTTACCCTTATCTTTTGTCTTGAGATAATGAGTATCTTATGCATGTAATTTTGTAGCTTTGACTAATTTGGTTATTCCTTTGTATGTATATGTTATCTAACTCTGTCGCTTCCAACAAATATCTGATAGAAGTCTTTGCAGGGATTAAGGACATTTTTTGGTTGCTCATTGGTTACTGTAGTTGTTCCTAGCTAGGATAGGATAGATTAGATTTTATTTCTGCACGTAGTCAGTTTGCATATGCATTATCCATTGCATTCATAACCATTCAATCATCCCACCAACCTAGTAATGGAAACTTGGCCAAAATCTGAATGGGTCTCCTAAACCAAATGGTGCATAGTCTAATTGGGATCGTGTATTGAGGAGTACCCTTGTCTGTTGAAGGCTATTTTCCCCGCGTCAACATAATTGGTGCTAGAAGGAGGGCGTGGATTGTATGGCTAGCGGTAGTTTTCGATGATCACTTGGTTAGTCCTTTGATAACATCCATGTCGAACAACAAATACCACATATACCCTCTGAGAAGGAAATAACCTTCGAAGATTCCAACCCTACATTTGAAAGTGTTTCTGGCTGCCCGAAAACCAATCTCGAGTCTTGGTGCATCGTTCCTAATGTGAAGTTTGTTGAAACTCGTTGCATTACTCGTTTGTTCACCAATTTACTTAGCCTCTTACCCTTCGCTTAAGTACTTTCTAGGAGGAGATCTTCTCACGTCAACAAACCTTTGAATCCATCTAATGTCCTTGTTGACTCCATCGAGGATTTGGTTGAGGCTGCTTTACAAGAAATACCTCTACCTTTGGACCAGATACCTCCTACTCCTCCCAGTTCCACGCACCACTCTGAAGATGAACATTCTAGATCTAATTCTGATGTTAATAGGGCTCACAACCAAATCGCAATCCTTGCATGGATGTCTCAAGGATCCTTAAACTTACTCAGACTTATGCATTTACTGTATGAACGTTTAGAAATACTTCTCTCGAAGTTTGACTTGGACAAAGATTATTCGCCATAAGAGCACATCAAGAAATTCTACTTAGCTATATGACTCCTTGATGTCCGTCACGAGGATGTGGTCTGTAGACTCTTCCCTCACAGTTTCAAGAACAAGTCTTCTACATGGTATTGTAACTTATTGGTCGAATCCATAACCTATTGAGAGGATTTTGAGAAAGCTTTCCTCAAAAATTTTGGAGATGAGAAAACTCCCACGACCTTGTTCAAAGAACCGATGGCTTTAAAAATGGAGAAAAAGGAGAAGGTCAATGATTTCAATCAATGTTTCACCACCATCCTCAATATGTTCCATGTTTATTCTACCCCTATAGAACCCCTAGCAGTAGAATATTACACTTCAACATTACACCCCTCTATAAGCGTGTTCATTAAGCAAGATGACAAAGTTACTTTGGCCCAAAATTTTGAAGAAGCCAAGGAGGTTGAGAAAGAGATTCTTTCTTTGGGCAACCACCCTACAACCAAAGAAACTAAAACATCTGGGAAGAAACCTTTACTCCTAACCAAACCTCTTGAAAATGAGCCTAAGGACTTAGAAAACATGGTAAGATTGGTTAAAAAGTTGTCCAATGAAGTAGTGGAACTCAAGAAAAATGAAGGTGAAGGATATTCCAAGCAAAAACCTTTCCGCCCGTTCTTCAAAAAGAATGACAACCCACCTAAACTACTAGATACCCTTGGTCTTACATTAAACCTAGATGATTTCAGCATGGACAACTTTTGTTCGTATCACCGAATGAACCATTTCGAAAAGACCTACCCTCAATGGATTAATTCCATGACCTTAGTCATCAACTAGTTGTTAGATCAACAAGAAAATATCGATGACCAAACCAAAGAAACAAAAAAAGAAGAGACCACTTAGTACACGGATACCACAGAGGAATCAACCATGATTTTGTGGGACTAGTTTTTGGATTCAGATGATGAATAGGTTGAAGAGATTTATGTAATAGATACTCAGATTCCAAAAGATGCTCCTAAAGACTATAATTTGTGTAGCAAAGGGGTAGTAGATAACACTCCTTTACCCTTGAAAATAGTCCCTGCCCCTAGGAAAATAAATCCTCCCACAACTGCTCAAAAGCCAAAAAATCTTGCACAAGACAACAATAATCCCAACACTTCGCAAGAAAATAAAGCCCCTAATATATTTGAAACTCACGCTTTGGAATACAATGTCATTGAAGATATTAATAAAACTAAAGCTAATATCTCTCGATATGACATATGTGCACTTCCCCATCAATGAGATCTCATTATTGTCACTTTCAAGTCCACTAAACCTCAGAAAAAGATTGTTGTTGTGACGAACAAAAATTCTAAAGATGTTGAAATGAAACCAAAAAATAAATTTGAAACAAAGTCTATCGTAAATGCAGCAATTATAGGGTTGCATTCTAGATCTCGAGTCCCACCTTTTCTTCTCACATTCAAAATTTTCAATTTCAATGTGCACAACTGTTTAGCAGACTCTGGTTCTTCCTCGAATGTGATTCCCTACTCAATTTGTCAAAAGATAAACGTTATCCCAGAAAAAACACTACTAGAATCATATAGTTAGATAGATCAGATGTTAAAGTAATGGGTGAACTCAAAGACATTATGATTAGACTAGCTTCTAACCCCAGGGTGCATTAGGTTATTGATATAATTGTGCTTAATATTCCATAAGCGTACGATTTATTTTTGAGGAGGGATTGGTATGCAAAACTACAAGGTTATTTCTCCACATATTAGACTCACCTATGGCTTCTATACAAGGAAAGAACGAACGAAATCAGAGTGGACAATGAAGCCCAGATGAAACATATTGTAATTGAGCTTGAAGGTAAGAATGAAACTATCATTTTTTCTCATATTGCATTTGGAAATTGTTTCTTAGAGGCTAACCATGGTTGAATCTATGCAACACAATCATATTCACTCCAAATAGACGAATAGTCTTAACTACTTCATTGCAMTTGGACTGAAGCTAATTTTTGTAATTAGATGGTTAAGAACATGTGTTTCCTCCTTGGAGGTCACAAGTTCAAATCTAGAGGGGGKTAGGSTATGTATACCTCCGTAGACTTTAGAAGTCAAATCGTTGYGCAGAGGGGGTCCCTTGTCCCACAAACAAAGGGGTCTCATACACCAGTCTGGTGTTTGGCCTGGTCATGACCTTAAAAATAGATTATTATTATTATAGATAGTTTATGTTTTACTAACTCAATCTTAGGTACTAACATTTGGAMTTTTTTCTTTGATGGATCTAGATCAYAAGAAGGAGACGAGGCATGTTSTATACTCATTGACCATGAAAAACATAAGACTCTTATATCCTACCATCTAGAGTTTGAATGCACCAATAACTCTGTTGAATAYGAAACCTTGGTCCAAGGCATGAAAAGGGATATTGATCTCAAGTTAAAATGTTTATGAGTTTTTGGTGATTTGGAAATAATTTCCAGACAAGTAAGGGATACTATACACTGCCCGTCTCCCTATATGAAAGGTTACCAGCATGAGGTATGGAACTTAATAAATTATTTCGATGCCTTTAATATTACTTCCATTCCTCGTTTTCAAAATGTTGTTGTTGATACTTTAGCTAACACAACATCTAGATTCACACCCCTGAATAATGGTTTTACCATTGAAATTCTTTTCAGGCCTTCCGTACTCGACAACATCACCAACCAGATGGTGTTTAACGATGATTCTCAGATGATAGACTTCCTTACCAGCACTAACGTATTCCAATATTATGTGATATATGATGAGGTACAACAACAAAATATACAGGATTATTGGGATGAAGCAAATAAGATCAAGGCTAACTACACCCCAAGGACTGTACTATCACTAGAAAATTTATTCGATTTGCAGTCTAGGTTCATAAAACTCATGAATCCAAAGACAAATGACTCAACCATGATGCATGCTTTGGTGAATCTAGGCACCCATGAAAAACCCAAGTTTATCAACTCAGGCACTTGCTGTTAGGAGGTAGAAAAACATACGTTCACGTAGTTGTTCAAGAAGTATCTAGACATATTCACGTGGACCTATGAAGATCTGAAAACATACGACACTTGCATCATCCAACACATCATTTCCATCAAAGAGGGTGTCAAATAAGAAATACACATCCCATTCTTGAGCCGTTGATCCAAAAATAGCTAAATAAGTTATTGGATTCCCATATTATCTTCAAAGTACAACATTATACCCGGGTATCAAATTTGGTACCTATTAGAAAGAAGTGAGGGGAGATCAAGCTATGCATAGATTTCATAAATCTAAATTGATCCTTTGAAAAGCATAACTAGATTGCTCCCCCGATGGAATATATACTACAACTCGTATTTGGTTCTCAAATGTTTTCTCTTCTAGACGAGTTTTTTGGATATAATCAGGTTCTCATAGTAGAACCAAATTGACTGAAGACCACCTTTAGAACCAAGTAGGGAACATTCGTGTATTGAAGGATGCCCTTTGGATTGATTAATGCAAGCACAAATTTCCAAAGGGAAATGGATATAACGTTTAAAGGTCTGATCGATCACACTATGGTGATATACCTTGATGATGTTACGGTATATTCCAAGAAGAGAGTTGATCACCTGCGCCATCTGACGCATATTTTTGAAAGATGCAGGAAGTATGTCATCTCTCTGAGTCCTAATAAAATCATATTCGTTGTTTCAGAAGGAAAAATATTGGGGCACATCATTTCTAAGGATGGTATCTTTGTCGATCTAGAATGCACCAAAGCCATTATGCAGATCCCATTTCCAAACAGTAAGAAGTCTATGCAGTCATTTTTCGGGAAGATAAATTTTGTAAGAAGATTCGTATCTGAATTTGCAGAAATAGTTAAACCCATTCAACAGATGATTAAGAAGGATGCTCATTTCAAATGGACATATGTTGAGAAGGAAGCTTTTGAGAAAGTTAAGGTTTCCATAGCAACTTCCCCTGCACTTCGGAGTCTAGACTTCTCCAAAGAATTCTTATTGTATACATTTGCGTCAGATCATTCTCTTGCAACAATGCTCACCCAAAAGGATAAAAAAGGGAATGCATGCCCCATATCATTCATGAGCACAAGACTTCAAGGTGTTGAGATGAAATATCCACTCGTGGACATGCAAGTTTTTTCTATTCACAAAGCCATTAAACAATTCATGCCTTACATACCTAATAATCACACAAAGGTATTGTCCCTCATCCAGCAGTCAAATATCTCTTTGTGAAGAAGGAGTTGGGTGAAAGGCGAGGAAACGTGATGAATGTTTTACATGAATATGATGTGGAATTTAATCTAGAAACCATAGTCAAAGGACAAGGCATGTGAAAGTTAGGAACCGAGGCCATGGATTCCTAATATTAGAGGGAAGAAGGATGGCAAGGAGAACCAATACTATACACACAATAACCTCCTTACGTACCATCGCTCGATAATTCATAGTACAATGACCTTAAACAATATCTCCAACATGAAACTGACCTCAATGACCTCAATGCTAAACAAAAAATAGCAATGATATTAAGATATGCTCAATACCAATTAGTCCACGATATCCTTTCAGAAGGAATTATGATGGATTTCTCCTCTGATGACTTGAGAAAGAAGATACTAACATAGTACTTAAATAAATTCATGAAGAACTAGCCAAAGGACATTTCACATAAGAAACTATATCTCACAAGATCCCAAGGGATAGATACTATTTTCCTAAAATGTTTAAGGACACTAATGCTTACTCATGTGGCTGTGATATTTTCCAAAAATCAGCTGGAAGAGAAAGCAGGTTTATAGTTCCACTCCAACCTATTTTTGTCGAAGAACCATTTGAGTAGTGGGGGCTAGTCGGTGAGATCAACCCTCATTCATCGAGAGGTATATTATCACCGCCATTTATTATTTCATGCATTGGACAAAAGTCATGCCGCTAACTAAGGTAAATGAAGAAGTGGTAATTAATTTTCTGGAACAACACATTATCACCAGGGTTGGAGTACCTACTACCCTTGTGTTTAATAATGCTACCTATTTTTCATCATTGAAATTAACTGAGTTTTATTTATAAGAGGGAATCATTATAAAGTATGCAAATAACTATTACCCCCATGGAAATGGCCTTGTTTAATTCACTAACAAGAATCTAATATGTATCCTAAATCAAACTGTAGTTGACCAACAGAGAAATTGGCACAATGCACTACCTAATGTCCTCTGGGAAGACTGGGTCACTCCAAAATAATTTATAGGAACCTCCCCATACTTTCTTGTTTACAGAAAGGAAGTCATTCTCCCCCTGGATATCTATTTTCCTTCCCTTCATCTCACCCAATAGTCACACCAGAGAGAATCCTCGCCATCTAGAAATGCATAAACACCTTGGTAAAACTGGAAGAAACTGAGCTAGAGACAAAACAAAATTCGAGGAAAACCAACATACTATAAAATGATGGTTTGACAAGAAATTTTCTAGCGAAAAGGACTATTAGTTTGGAAACTTGGTTCTCAAATGGGATAAGCCACGTGAGGACAAAGGAAAACACTCTAAGTTTCAACAATTGTGGCTAGGTACTTTCACAATTAAGGAAAAGATTGGCCTAGGAACATATGTATTACATAACCTTGAAGGGGATGTAGATCTCCTTCCTGTCAATGACCATATTCCCAAGCACTACATCAACTAGCCTTTGAATCAAATCTCCTGTACATAAATAAAAGGAGTTAATTTTCCCTATCTTTTGATTTTGGTTTTGATTTTTTAGTTTGTTTTGTTTTTGGTTTACGCGTTCTTTCTGACCCTTTTCTTTTCATTTTTTTTATTCTAGTTAAATTCCCCGATGTCTCCCTCTCTCTCTCTCTCAAGATTGTTGCCTAAAATTTCCTAGAGAACGTGGTGTCGTGGATCTAGATATTAGTCCTAATATGGCACATTGGTGCCAAAGGCCTAAAAATATGCATTTTGTCTCTAGACGCAATTTCATATGTTTTCTAAATCATTATTGTGCATCACCCCAATTCATATTTAGTAGAGGAACATGGTTCGATAGTGGATGAGTATTACATTCTTAATTTGTTGCAAGAGTGAGCTAGTGTCATACCTAAGAGTAGGTTTAGTGCTTGTGTGAAATTAACAGACTAAGACCAATTTTCGAGAGGCACTTGTAGTACTCAAGGTATGTTGCCCAAGAAGATAGCTCATCTATAATCAAGTTGGCAGATCTCACTTTCATATGTGTCGTCCCACATTCCTTTAAAGTAAAATTGGAATCCCCCCATCCACCTCTCTCTAGAAATCAAGATAAAATCATCTCATAAAGGTAAAGGCTTGGGGAAAGGCATTCCAGCTCATGTGGGACATGCAAGTATCTTCATCGGGGCTATGAACACTCGCTAGAAGTGGAGAAAGGCTTGTGACACTTGGGTGACTTCGTCGGGGTTATGGACGCTCGTTGAAAGTGGAGCAACATCAAAGAAATGCAGAATCAACTTGAATTTTCAACATTCTTGATGCATCATTACCTTGTAGTACTTGACTTTCCTGCCCAAGATGGTCCAACTTTAAAAATGGATTCTATTGTGATCAACCATCTATGGGCATGGCCATAATCTCTCTCTTGCCTTATTCAAACTTGTCTCATCAAATTATATAATTTGAAACCCACAGGACCTTCTCAATCTCCCTCTGAGTTATGCATAGTAAGTGTTACAGTTGTTCAGGTCTTGTTGTTTAGATACTTTTTGCAGAGATTCTAGATTCACCCAATGTGTTTCCAATTAACGTGTCAAGCACCAACACCTTCCCTTTTTCTTGTTTCATTTCTCAAAGATTCAATTTCTGCCAAGAAATAGGGACCCTCCTTTTCACATCACAAGTCTCTCTTGAATTATTGTAAAAGCCAAATCATCCTCATGATCTTCATTGGGACTTTCTCGAACTTTCACCTAAAGTTTTTCTAACTTTCGACTCCTTGATTTTGGCTATATCAACAAGTTAGTATTTTCTTCGCCGATATAACCAGTATCGATGAACTAGTAATTTATTTGCTGACACTGGAAAGTGCCAACACTTAGCATTTTTTTTGATCTAAAACCTTTGAGTATCAACAACCATGAAGTCATGTTTGCTAACACACCAATGACCATCTTACCATCATTCTTGATACGATTGTTACTTGAGTTTTGGTGAGTCCCAATCATTATATATTCTACCTATGCTACATATGCTTCTCGGTGCATCGTTGATCATGAATTCATGGTCACCGACACACCAACGTTCGTCGTTCCCTCACCATCGATACATACCCTCGCTTACGTTGTTTTTCATGTTGACAAACCAAAAAAGTTAGAAAAACCCCCACAAGCTCTTAGTTTCACCATTGTCACTTAAAGAGTGTTTGGATCATGTTTGAGAGAAAACCCCTATGACAAGATCAATCAACCACCATTGAACTCTCACTTCCCACATGTCAACTCAAACACCAGGTAGGCCTTCCATCTGTTCAACGTGTCTCTTTGATAATTTTGGTTTCGTTATATTTGTTATAAGATTGAAACCCTTCGAGCCAGACCTAAACCCTAACCAAAATTATTCCCCCACATGCTCATGTTGATTGAACTCAACCTCGACCTTGACCTGTTGGTATTCCATTGGCACAACCCTATGCTAAACCTAAACATGGGTGACAAACTCCATGAGACTTGACCAAGTCCAAACCCACATATTTACCTCGTTCTATACTTAGCCACAAAATGGAATTTGGCTATATCGGCAACCATGAACCCTTAGGTGCC
>SNQJ01S0025298.1:40727-54901 GCA_010110895.2 Picea sitchensis
GCAGATCTTCTCTCTTCTCCTTCGTTTCTCTCCCCTCCCTGTGCACCCAACTGCAGGGTTGATCTTTGCACCCAGTTGAAGATCTTACAATACCAAAAGGCTCTCACTCTCAACACTTCTCTCTCTCGATACAATACTCACTCACATCAACAATCCAACTAGATCAATAGCAATATCGTACCAACCCAAAGTACCGACCCAAAGTACCAACCTGACCCAGGTCCTTTATACCTTTATTTATACATTACAATATCTCATCGACAACCTTAGGCCGAAACCTAGGTGTCCAAAACCCTAGGTGTCTAAAACCCTAGGTCAACTTGACCTGTATTTTCAGGGCTTCGCCAACTTGTCTTTCCTTTCTTCTCATGCGGTTCTCTAAAGAATCCAACGGTGGATTTTTCCGCTTGTTGATTTTTCCACGATCCTTCTTCCTTGCTTATCTGTCATCCCCGGTCTCCTCATCTAACGACTTTCTTTCTCGGGCTTCGCTCCATCTTTTCTGCTCTTTTGTTCACTTCGCCCCAATAACAATCACTGTATCTTCCGCGAAGTTCACATTCTCCCTTTTCTTCCTTGATTCTTCACATACTTCCATAACCAAGGGACAACACCTAACCCTAGGAGATGAAGCACCAAAAGTCATGTGGGCCTCGTTGGGGTAAGTTAGTACATTAACTTCTCGGGGTCGTAAATTTTGCATACGATCTCCGTTTTAGGTGTGTGATAGCCCGTTGGAAAGGTATTTTCAACAAATACGCATTATGTCATCGAAATCTAACTCTATCTAAAGTTTTACTATGGAAAGCCAAAAAAATACTGTTTAGAGCCCCAAAATGACCCTGGAAGTACAGAAATATGTATTGACATGAAAACTTCCAAAATAAGCTAGTTGGATTCGATGGTCAGCCACCAATCACCACCTGGAAGCTGTGTAGGGATTTGGGACAGCCCTGTAAGTGCATAACCCACCATTACAAGGAAGTGTTCCCATTACAGAGAAATGTGTTGAACTGAAAAATGTTAAGATGAGCCAGTTGGAATTTGGAATAGGTGGGTGGCCAACAATATCCACCTGGATCCTTAAGTGTGTGAGGAATGTATTCTCTAGTGTGAATTTATTTATCCACTATATGAACCTTGGAGGTTCCTGGTAAATAGGAAGTCACTAACAAGGGTTTTGGGCCATAGACCACTTCATAGGGGGTCATTTTTGTAGCTCCATGATAAGTGGTACTGTACCACCATTCTACAAGGGGAATCCATTGTGCCCACTGGTGTGGATTTTTAGAAGAAAATCATTGAAAATAGTTTTCTAATCACTTGTTGACTACTTCGGTTTCACCATTTGTTTGGGGATGATACACAATGCTCATATTCAACTGGGTACCTTGAAGTTTAAACAATTGATGCTAGAATTTTCTAGTGAATATAGGGTTCCAATCCGAGACAATGGAAGTAAGAATTCCATGTAATTTAAAAATATTATCCATGAAGAGTTGGGAAACTGAGGAGGGGGGAAATGGGTGTGATAAGGAACATAAATGAGCATATTTGGAAATATTTCAGACTACCACCATAATCACTAATTTGTTACTATCTCTTGAGATTCCCACTATGAAATCCATAGAGATGTCAATCCATATATGTGTTGGAATGACCTTAAAGCAATACTATAGTGACATGTTGTAGGTGATGAATGAAGTTCCTCTAAGACCCTTTACTTTAAGGTAGAATTATTTACCAAAACATTGCACCCTTTATAGCTCAATGTATATTGAAAGCCTTTGGATGAGTTTAACTATAGTTTCATTTGCTAGCCATTATCTATGAGCTTCCTTCGACCAACTGGGAATGGGTAAAGATAAGGCAAAGAAGGATCCATACTCAAATTTCCTGTTTAAAGTATCAACCACGACATTGTACTTACCCTTCTTATATATAATCTCATAATCATACCCTAACATCTTATTGACCCACTTATGTTGCTCTGGTGATGATAGCCTTTGTTTTGGAAAATACTTTAGACTATGACGTTTGGTCTTTATTTGGAAATGTCTCCTTATGAGATATGGGCACTAGGTCTACACTACATGAAGGATGGTCATCATCTCTTTCTCATATGTGGATTTACCCAAATTATAGTCACACAATTTCTTACTAGTGAATACTAAGGGGAACCCTTCTTGCATCAAAATTGTTCCAGGACCTTTTCCCATGACATCACATTTGAGTATAAAAGTATTAGTAAAATATAACACTGCTAATACTGGAGTAGTGCACATGGAATCCTTTAAGATTTAGAAATCCTGCTTGGTTTCCTCACTCAATACAAAGTCATTCTTTTTAAGTAGTGAAGTTAAAGGGGCAGCATTTTTTCCAATTTTTTTATAAACTTCCTCTAATTGTTTGTAATCCTAAGAACTCACACAAGATCTTCAACATCTTGGAGTAGGTCCTATCTTACATAGTCACAACTTCTTAGGGTCTACTCATACTCCATCCCGACTAATAATGTGACCAAAGTATTCAATCTCTGAAGCCCCAAAATCATATTTGGAATGCTTAAGGAAAATTTGGTGGTCCCATGGGAGTTGCAAGGATCAAGGATCTAGTGGCATGTTCTATGTGGGAATCCCAAGTTTTTCTATAAACCAATATATCACCAAATAACACTAGCACAAAATTGAGTAGGAAGGCTTGGAAATGTTTGTTCATGAGGATTTGGAAGTTGAAGGGAGCATTTCAAAGACCAAAGGGCATCACTAAAAACTCACAATGACCTTCATGCATGAAAAAAGTTGTCTTAGGGATGTCTGCCTCTTTCATTTGTATTTGGTGGCATCCAGAACAAAGGTCAAGTTCAGTGAAAAATTGGCTCCATGAAGTTCATCCAAGATATCATCAATAATTGAAATGGGGAATTTTCATTTGATGGCTAACTTATTGAGATCTTGAAAATCATGAAAAATGCATCGATTATCTTCTTTAATGCCATGACCATTAGTGATTATTAGGGGGTGGTCATAGTACATATGAATCCAACCTCCAACAATTCTTGAATGATAATATCTAGTTCATTCTTCTACGGAAAAGGGTGCTTATAAGGATGCACATTGGGTGGTAATCTACCTGGAATTAGGGGAATACCATGGTCATGCTCTTCTCAAGAGGGTGGTAAATCATAGGGTGTTTCAAATACCTATTGATGTTTAGATAAGAATAACTACAAATAAGGGTGAATCTCTTGTGGATGTGTGCCCACTACTTATATGGCATTGAACTATGGAATAATGCATGAGTGGCATTTATTCAATAACTTCTCCATATGATGAGGGGTGATAATTTCAAGGGATCCATATGTAATACCCTTGAGGGTATGTCTATTCCCTTCCTTAGTGAATATCATGTATATGTCCTTGAAATCCATGTGACAGGTCCCAAAGTTCCTAACCATTCTACCCCAATAACAACATCACAACCATCCATTTCAATAATGAACATGTCATGAGTTTTGATATGATACTTTCCCATTTGGTGTTTCACATTTTCACATCAGCCACCACATTTCATCATACCACCATTGGCTATCATAATTTGAAAATTAGGTATAGGGTGACCATAACAATAGGCTTCTTCGACCACTCTCTTATGAATAAAATTGTGGGTGTTTCCACTGCTATTCAATACAATCACTTTGTAGTGATTGATGTAACCAATCAAGTTCAATTTTGGGGTGTCAAGAAACCTGACAAGGAATCAAGAGAAATTTGGGGTTCCTGACAAGAATCTTGTAAGGTGGGTTCATTTTATATGGGAGGGGTGGAATCTTCCAAGTCTATTTTAGGAGTGTCTTCTAAGTGGTCTTGTGTGGATACATCCATTTGAAATAATTTATGTTCTTTACATTTGTTCCCTTTGAAACACCAGTCATAGCCATTATAACAAAGTTTGATGTGTTGGAAGTTTTCCATCTCTTCCTAAGACAACTTTTGGACTCTCAATGGCTAAGAGTTGGTGGCTCAAGGGAGGTTGGTACGACTTCCATGGAATGTCGCGGCCTTGGGAATATTCAACTACTTAAAGATATTATTTGGAGTCAATACACTTGAGGATAAAGTGCGTCGAATGAAATGACCCAATCTGATTTTATAAGAAATGTTTGACCCCTTTTACACATTTTTGACCTTTTAAAAGGGTCAAAACGTCCTTTATCATGCGTTTTGAAATTTTGTTTTGGTGTGATACAATATTATTGGCACAATTTTGGGAATGTTTATGAGCTTGTGATGTATTTCACCCTAGGAAAGTTTCTCTCCATGTGACAAAGTGTTCTCATCGTCTCAATGGAAGTTTCTCTTAGGTGTGATAAAGGTAGACATCACACAATTTCAAAGTTTGATTCTTTGCAGTGTATCACATGAGAATATGTTTTGAGATGAGACTAATCACATGGACATAAAAAATTTGGAATCATGATATGTCACAATGAAAATTAAATTCAATGTGATGTATCGTGACTTTGAGAACTTTTAAACGTTGTGATGCATCATGCCATTAGAATACTTTCAAGGTCATGTACATCACAAAAGACCAAAACTTCTAACTATGAAATGTCGATTTTTTCCAAAATGTTCTAAGTCTTTATGTATCATAGGGAAACAAGTTTTCATGTGATTCAATGTATCGCACCAAAATGAGTTTTCATGTGCCATATCACACCGATATAATTTTTCTAGAAGTTTGCGATAAAGCATGATTTCACAAGTATTTTTAAAGCTATGACAAGATGGATTTTCTCAAAAAGGATTTTCTCAAAGGATCAAAAGAAACTTCTAAGGCTTGATGAGATATTTGAAGAGTGTCAGAGACTTACTCACATCGAAAATTATTCTAAGTCATTTTTTCATCTCAAAGAGAAGTTTGTTGAGGTTCGAAAGTCAAAAAAAAAGGAGGGACCCCAATCCTCTTTTTCCTTATTCATATGTCAAAGATGAAAAAAATATGGGGAAGTTGTTGCTTTGTCAACAATTGATGACACACTGTACGAAACCATGAATCTCCACAACTAAGCTTTTTGAAAGTCACAAGTTATATTAAGACAAAAATATACCTTTGGTAGAGCACATTTACTTCAACTCAATGAGTTCCTAGTGTACCTTGCACTTCATATTAGTTGAATGAGTGTTCACTTCCAACCTGAATAAATTACTAGTCATATTTGCAATACTAAAGCACGGATTTCTCTCCTAACTTAGTTATTCCTCATATGCTAGTGTAGTTCCACACAGTTATTACAAACATGAGATGTCAAAGATTCAAATTTCTTTATTTATGTTCTCATGGTGTTTCTCCATTGCCAACGAGCATCCATAACCCCAACGAAGTCACCCCCACATCACATGCCTTTTTTTACTACCAGTGAGCATCCATAGCCCTGCTAAAGATACCTGCATGTCCCACATGATCCAACGTTCCTTTTCCAAGACTTTACCTTTTGATTTTATTTTTCTTTTTTGAGAAAGAGGTGGATGGGGGATCTTAATCATCCTTTAAAGGCATGTGGGATGATACATATCATCTGGCGAATGTTTTAGGTAAGCTTGTTTTAATGATAATAATCTTCCTTATATGTAAAACCTTAGGAACTCCATTAGCTTCCAAGTAAAACATTAATCAATGTTAAGTGTGTGGGGGGACCCTTGGAGATAACTAGTAGTCTATCCATAACTAGAAATCAGTTGCTCATAGCCATCCATTGTTCAGGAAATATTCCACCATTGATTTAAAAAATTAGATAATAGATTGAGGTAATGATCAAAGAGATTGTGAACCAATGTATTTTCCATTAGGATTAGAGTGGATTTCCATGATTCTAACTAGCTACGCTCAAGGATCCTAAAGTGATCAGAGCACTTGTGATGTATAATCAATCAGTTTTTGGAAAATGATTGAACATGAACATTCTAAAAATAAATAACTAAGAACATAAATGATTAAATAAAATAAAACAATGAGTAGTTTAAATCAAACAATGAAAGCAAGAAAAATTCAAATGAAAAACTGAAAGGCGAACAAAGACATCTACCTATGTACAAGCTAACTACCTAGAAGGCAGATAAATAAAGTATCTCTTCAAAATTTGGCCATTGACAGGAAGGAGGTCTACTTATCCTTCTAGGTTTTTCAATCTATACATTCCTAGGCCAAGTTTTTCAACCACTAAGTAAGGACCAAGCCATAATTGTTGGAATTTAATATGCTTACCCTTCTCTTTGTGTGGCTTGTCCCACTTTAAAATGAGGTCTCCCACTTGGAAGTACTTTTCTCCTATATATTTCTTGTCAAACCATCTATTAATTGTTTTTTGATGCACAGTAAATTTATTCTTTTCCTTCTCCCTTTCTTCTTCTAACTTGAGTAGGGTATCAACCGTTCTCTAGACAACTAGACAATTCTTCCCATGTGAAGCTTGAGATAATTGGAAGGATGGAAAGAATATGTTCATGGGGAGGATTAATTATTTTCCATAGACCAAAAAAACTGGATATGTCCTGAAGAGGCATTCAAGATCACTCTATTATCCCATAGAGCACTTGGTAAGGCATTGTGCCAATTTCTTTGGTGGTCAGCTACAATTCGTTTTGGGATGCAAATAACATTTTTATTATTGGATTTAGCTACACCATTTCCTTTGGGGTAATATTTAGTTGAATATAGTAAAATTGTCTCCTTATCTAAATCAAACTCAATTGACTTTCAATAACAAAAATATGTGGCACTACAAAAAACAAGAGTAGTTGGCATGCTAAACTTGGTAATTAGATGATGCACAAGATATTGAATCATGACCTTTTCATTTACTTTAGTAAGTGGTATAGCCTCGATACATAATGTAAAGTAGTCTGTTATGGTTAGGATGTTTTTTTTCTTTAGAATACTTTGTATTGATCTTTCCAAAGACATCTAGAACCCACCGCTCAAAAGGTTCTTCAACTGTGACATGATATAAAGGAATTGTTGGTGTCTTCTCCCTATCAGTGGATTTTTTGCATGTTTTTTGTTTTTGGACATATGCATGGGAATATTCGACACCATCATCTGGTAATATCTATCTCCTAGGATTTTGTGAGATGTCATCACACCAACAAAATTTCCTCAAGCAAGTTTGTCATGCATATATTTAAGGACTTTATCAACATCATGTTTCTCAAGACACCTGAGAAATACACCATCATAGTTTTTTATGAATAGAACATCATTGATGAGCTAATGATGAGATGATCATAGCCTCAATTCTCTTTTCTATCTAAAATTTGTTGATTTTCTAATGTCGACACCTAGGTATACTGTTTACTAGTGATTTCCTTGCTATAAATCAAATTATCAGCTCAAAAAACAAAAGACACTAGCTAGAATAATAAAATTAAATATAGCAGAAGCAATAATGGAAACCAAATATCATACACAATACAAAAATACATTTTCCCCTTCAAATCAACCTATCATTAGAATAATATCAAAGCTTACAAGGGCTCCCTCACCAGGAAAATGGCCCACAGAGAAATATTGAAAAGTATATACAACACCTAAAAACCCTAGCAACTCCTCCTTGGTTGTACGACCCCGTACATTCACTTTTCCATATATGTATGTGATTTTCCTCACTATATCTCGTGTATTTATGTGCTTTCCGACACTATATCCCGTGTACATACGCACACTGAATGCACTATGAAGTGTGTACAACTCTATTCCTGTTGTTGAGGCTTAGATATGTCAGATTGTCTTGTGGATTCCCCTGTTCTCTCTTCTCCCTGACTTGTACCAATCCCTAGATGAAATTATTTCTCCACCTATCTGAGATCTTCTTGAATAAGAGTCCTTTGTGACTCAACCACTTGAGAAAAATTCCTTATTTTCTCTCCAAAAGTATCTTCCTCCTTCACCCTAGACTTGGTTTTATAATCTTGAGTTATGACCTAACCCTAATCTCCAAAGTGATTGATGGTTGAGATTAAATCTCACCTCACTTGAGATCAATGTCTAAGATTTAATTCTTCAATGCTTATAACTTTATAATTTCATTAAATTAAACTCAACTAGTTAATAAAATCACTTTACTTTAATAATTCTTTTAATTAAAGTAAATTACTAAGGTAGAAGGATTTGGGTGACTTCCACACATCTAGACACTTAGACCTGTGCAAAAGTACTTCTCTGATGCTACAATCATAAAAAATCCATCTTAGTGAGGAATGTACTTCTTCCACCTGGAACTCGATGTCCCTCTGAGCTTGACACAATATCTTGCAGATCATCCTACCCCAAGGAATCTTGTTGTAACTGCTCATCTGCTACCTTTTCAATGATGTTACTCATTAGTGAAATGAAGTTGGGAAAATTATTTGGAATTCTACTCTCCCTCATAGTGATCCTAGGAGCCTCAAATTTCTCCTAAGCATCCCTCAATGTCAGTTCATACCAACTGGGTCTTTTGACGAAACTGGAAGGGGATACATCCTCCTACTCACTTGAATGTTGACTCCCTAAATTGGAAGTCTTTGAAATCTGTTCTCCCTTTGGAGCCTTCTTCTCCTCGTCCTCTTCCACTGACATCAATCAATTCACATCTAAATGGATAAGATCCAAGATCCCCTTGGACCCAAAAACAATCTTGCCTTGCAACATGTATAAGTTTCCCTCTCTAACCCCAATGCTTATTGTTGTGTCAGAGATAGATACCTCTAGACGTATGAGTACTTTACCTTTATTGAACATGACAGAAAAACCCGGGCCTCCAATGAACCTCCCGACTCAAGATGAAACCAAATAGTTCCCTCCCCCTTCACTGCATACTTGGCATCATCACCAAGATTCACACGGGTCCTTGAGTCCTTCTCTGCCAGACTACTGGATAAATATTGTGCATTTCTCATATGATGAGATGCACCATTGTCCAAGTACCAAGCACTCCTTATGTTGGTGCTAGTAGAGAGGTAGGAGACCAATGATAATTCCTTCTCAAAATTTGTTGCAAACTCATCTAACTATGTCTCTACTGATGTTGATGTCCACGTCTTCCCTTGCCCCTTATTCTTCTATAGACACTATGATGCATAGAGTCTAGTATTGTGGCATGCAAAGCACTTGATTTTACTCAAGTTCTTCTTCCCCAGTTGTTAGGTTTCCCCCTCACTATTACCCTTGGAACACTTTCCTTTTCTCTTCTTGGTCTAACTAACTAGAGGTAGGTTCTCCTCTTCATATTATTGCTTGTCGGATTATACTCCTCTTGAGTCTCTTCCTGGATGGAATCATCCCAATGCCTCTACCAATCTGGAATATTTCCACAAGCGCAAAATCCCTTGAAAATGGTGCCAAAGACTTTGGGAAACCATTCAGTGCCACATTTACAAGTTCTACATCATGCACATTATCCCTGATAGATGCAAGTTGATCACATACCTGAGTGATACTCATGAAGTAGTTGGTAACATTATTATATCTAGACATATGAATACATTTGAGTTTATTTCTCAAGATCATCTTCCTGTTAAAGTTATCACTATGGAATAAACCTACCAGGGCATCAAAAGTATCCTTGACCATGTTCTTCTCAGATAAGTTAGGAATCAAATGATCCTTCACTGATCCAATATCACCTGCTGGGATTTGATCTCCTTCTCCTCATGAGCTGTCAATGCTTCTAGATGTGTCGGTGAAGGAAATACTTTGTCAACAATCCCCCAAAGATCATATTCCTTCAAAATAAAGTAACTCTTTCTTTCCAAGATAGGAATTTGGATGCTCCATCCAAGCTGTCTTCAAATCTTACAATTTTTTCTACCATTTCTTATATATGATCAAAATCAATCGTCGTGTGCTTATTCCTTCAAGCACCAACAAGAAATTCACTGCTGAAACTGCCCCTTTACAACCTTATATGCACCTTGATACACTGTATCTCACATATGTACACATCTTCTACTTCTGATCCACGTGTACAACCCTTCTCACCTGCAAAAACAAGTTTTGTTGTTATACAATTGTTTCTAAAAAATCTATCCTTCGATTTTTGATTACTGGTTTATAGATCTACAAATATCTCCTTGCATATCTGACATATTTTCTGCAAACTGTTGTGGATCTGTGTTTGGTCCTATAAACACCCATTGTTGTAAATGCTATCTAATAGAAATACTGCTATGTAATATGAAATTTGTCTCCCTCTCAGAGTTGCACCTTTGATACCATGTCAATGTTTTAATCTTGGCACCTAGATATATTGTTTACTAGTGATTGCCTTGCTGTAAATCAAATTAGTATCTCACAAAACAAAATACACTAACTGGAATAATCAACTTAAATAAATAGTGGAAGCAATACTGGAAACCAAATATCATACACAATACACAAATATATTTGACTCTTCAAATCAACGTATCATTAGAATAATATCTAAGCTTACAAAGGCTGCATTACCAAGAAAATGTCCCATGGAGAAATATTGAAAACTATAGATAGCACCTGCAAACCCTAGAAATTCCTCCTTGGTTGTATGGCCCCATAAATTCACTTTTCCAAATCTGTATGCTCCTATCCTCATTGTAGCCCGTGTATGTACATGCTTTTCTGCACTGTATCTTGCATACATAGACACCCTAATTGACCTATGAAGTGCATATAGATTCATTCCTACCACTGTGGATTTGATCTGCCATATCTTCTCGTGGCTTCCTATGTTCTCTCTTCTCCCTGACCTGCATCGATCTCTAGATGAAATTCCTTCTCCACCTATCAGATACCTCCTTGAATCACAGTCCTTCGTGACTCAAGCACTTGAGAAAACGTCCTTCTTTTCTCTCTAAAAGTATCTTCCTCCTTCACCCTAGCCTTGCTTTTATAATCTTGAGTTATGAGCTAACCCTAATGTCCAAAGTGATTGACATTTGAGTTTAAATCTAACCTCACTTGAGATCAATGGCTAAGATTTAATTCACTAATGCTAATAACTTTAGAGTTTCATTAAATTGAACTCAACTAATTAATAAAAGCACTTTACTTTAATAATTCCTTTAATTAAATTAAATTACTAAGGTAGAAGGCTTTGGATGACTTCCACACATATAGACACTTATTCATGTTCAAAAGTACCTGTCTAATGCTACAAACATCAACAAAATTTAGGTGACTAGGAGGAGTACCATGTTGTAGATATTGCTTCAGGTTGCTGTACCAAGAATCTGTTTGATCATGAACATATAGAACCTCTTACTTGTAGAGTGATATTCCTTTTCCCAACCTTCTTCTGATGAATCAACCAAGTCTAATTCTTCTACTACCAATCTACACATACCTTGACCTCTAAATATGGTTGTAGGTTTGAATTCCAAATCATACTCCTAGATGGTTTTCATCCAATTCTCCCTTATTTCATTGAGTTCTTTTTGCATGAACAATGACCTCATGGCTAGGTGGGGCACTATCTCGTTGGTGTGGTTTTTCAAAATGTAGGGTATAAACTACTTGACTTCTTTATAAACAACGAAATCATGTTTGTTGATCACTCAATAATTTATTTCATACCCTTGTAGACTAATGATCATAAATGAAATTGGGCTCTCATTCCCTTTCTCATCCTTTTGTGTGAGCACTATTGCAAGACAATGACCAGATGCAAATGTATATAGTGAAAAATATTTATTGAAATATGGGTTGTGTAATGTTGGTGCTACAATTGTGGCAACCTTCACTCTGACAAAATACTCCTTTTCAACAGAAGTCCATTTGAATTGTGAGTCCTTATTTATCATTTGTTGAAGGGTTTTGATAATTTCAGCAAAGACAACTACAAATCTACATACAAAATTTATCTTTCTGAAGAAAGACTACATGGACTTATTTCTATTAGGCATGGTAAAATTCATAATGGATTTGGTTCATTCTAGGTATACAAAATGCCATCCTTGGATATGATATGCCCAAGTAGTTTCCCTTATGAAATACACAGATACTTTTCTTTGGATTTAGAGATATACCATATTTTTGGCATCTTTCAAAAATATGTTTCAAATGATGAAGCTGGTCTGACCTCTTCTTAGAATAGACAATGACATCATTGAGATAGACCATGACACTTTGACCGATTACTTCTCTAAAATCTATGTCCATGGTAACTTGGAACATCACACTTGTGTTTATTAGTACAAAATAAATTCTTTGGTATGCGTGCATTCCCGACTTTGTGTGGAAGGTGGTTTTAAATCAATCCGATTTGGCTATTATAACTTGATTGTAGTTGAAGAACTCGTCTAAAATGAGAAAATCTAAAAACTAGAAATGAGATGCAAGATTTGTTCCATTCAAGGAATAATGTATTTATCATTGTCAAATGATTGGTTTAAGTTACAGAAGTCCACATAGATTTCGATCTCCCCAAGATTTTTTGTGATAGGTACTTGACTTTCCACCCTAATTAAGTGAATTTTTTTAAAGATGATATTTTTATCCAACTATTTCTTCAACTTCTTTTGTATCAGTGCTTCTAGAGTCGAATGAAATTCATATAGCTTCGTATAAAAAGGATTTATGTCTACTTTGAGAGGAATGATGTGTTGTATGATTTTCATGTTGTATGTCTTCAAATCCTCAAATGTCCATGCAAATACATCCTTGTATTTTGTGAATAATTAGATATAGGCCTACTTCTCAAATTCCAAGCAACATGTGTTGGCACCCAAAGTCTTGGGTTCAATTTTGCACGCGTTTACAAAAGAAATTGTGCACACTCTTTCCATAGTTTTTCACACGCCTAAGGAAATGCGCGACGAGTGAAAAAGAGTGCGTGTCGGACCAAGTTTTGCAAGTTGCACGCCAAGCCTAAAGTGTACCAAGTGAACGCTGGTCCAAGTTTTGTTAGTTGTGCTGGAAATCAAGAAAATGCCCGCCATAATCAAGAAAGGAATCATTGAAAAATCTCCCCAAATGATTACTTCCAATAACATATGAGGACATGGGATGGCTAGAGGATGAGCTAGATAGGAAATTGAGATTTCCATTGATATAGAAAGTCTATGTGGAGTGATGAAAGACACCAGAAGTGTGTGAGGTATTTTTGTCAGAGAAACGAGTGGAGCAGAGCAGAAAGAGACACTGCTCCCCAATAAAGAAAGCTATAAAAGGAAGTAGTAAGATCAGAAATAGGGCTGGTTAGATAACTAGATGTTGATGAGAAGATATTAATTGAGTCCTTAGTATCAAGCTAGATCTGAGAATGTTGTAATATTTTAATTCTTTGAATACATTTCTATGTCTGTTGTATGTCTGAGTTTTGAGCAAAGGTGCATTGCACAACATGTTGTAATTTTGAAGATATATATAAAGAAGAAGTGAAGTTCTATGGTTGCCGTATCTGTCTTTCCTACGCAATGTATATCTCTGTTGTGATGGAATGGATCTAGTAGTAAAGATGTGATAGTTCTGATCCATTATGTGTTTATCATGTATGCGTTGAATATGTGTGTATTGTTTTAATTCTTAGTCCTAATAGTTTCTCATACATGAGCTGCATGGATGCCAATTTTGATGACATTTCATGTATTTAGCCTTCATCCCTTTCACAAGACCTTATGGTATTTGTGATCCTCTTGGAATATTGAGTGAGACCTTCCTCGAACTTAGCCAAGGATTGATATCTTGGTCCTCTACGGTTTTTGTTGGAAAAATCTGGATGAATACTAGGTATAAACTCCCCAACATTAAGAAGGACACGTGCAAGAGTGGACCAAAATTACCAACAAATGGTTCTATTGCTAGGACTAAAAGTATTGTCGGGAATGATGAAGGTAATAAATGAGGTGGTGTCCATATAAGGAGGAAATTCAAGAATGGGTAGCGGAAAAAGAAAATGAGTTTTCCCTGTGAGAGATTGAAGGATTGAGGGTGAATATAAAGCAATGGAAAGGCATATATCTTTACTCAGATATGCATGCGATTTTATTTGTTGAATTTCCTTGTCTGTTGAACGAATGTGTTTGCACCCAATTCGTCACTAAGTGAGCAAATTAAGAGTGCTTACATGCCCAGTTGGGCTCTGCTAGGCATGACAGCTGTAAAAGAAAAGGTTAGAAAGAGAAACAACAAAGCTATTAACAAGAATTAAACTAAAACTA
>SNQJ01S0025298.1:76913-100697 GCA_010110895.2 Picea sitchensis
CGATCCAGAGCTACAAAAGTGGAGTCTCCATGTGAGAAATAAAACAAAATCACATAAACCAATGCTCATCTTAGTAAATTTAGTTGTTCTACATATTATAAATCCTAGCTAATCTCCCTACCAACAAGGCCAAAATGTTATCACCGATAAGTTTCCATCTTGCAAAGATAGATCATGGAGTCCAAATAATTATAGGAAATAAGCCATCACCACCTTGCTTACTTCCTCTCGCTTCGAAGTTAGTGCATGTTAACCACAGGTTGGTATCCCTAAGTGATCTGAGGGATCAATTACAAATCAAATATATATTAATAGTACCTTAAGATTGTTTCGTTGGAAGCTCTAACTTTTGCAACCCCATCATAACCCAAAAACTCATTCCCTTTGACCTAAGGTGTCCTCTAGTTTATGATGGTTATATTGAGTCTTACACTAAAGAGAGGAGATTCTCTAACCATGTTTTTCTAATTGAGATAGATATCCATACTACTTAGCTTCCATCTTGTACCAAAGGATAAAAATNCTATAGTGTTAAAGGAAGGTTCCTTAGTCATACATGAACACTCCAAAAATTCTCTATTTTCAGCAGTACATCAGTTTGTACTCTGAATTTTGTGTATGTATGGTTAAGTTAATGATTAGCTTATAAAGACATGTTTCCTTCGAGGTTTCTATTTTGATTCATTTTGAGTTTGAAGAGTATAATGAACAAACATGGACTACTAAAAAATAAGGGATCAAAACATAGCAACAAGGCTTAGCAATGCATATTTTGATTTCTTGATGAAATAGCAAATACAAGTTTTTTTTTCTTGGAATATATACATACACACACACACACACACAATCCTAGAAAAATACTTAAACTATATACAGGCTTCATTATCCAAACTCTTGAAAAAAAGCTTCATCTGGACATCTTCATGTTTGAAATCAAAATTTTCAATGAAAATTGAAAATTTCCAATGAAAATTGAAAATTTCCAATGAAAATTGAAAATTTCCAATGAAAATTGAAAATTTCCAATGAAAATTGAAAATTTCTTTAGATGTGTTGCAACAAAAATAGTGTTATTTCCTCCAAAAATATGTATATATGTATGATACTTATCAACAAGGTCACGAGGATACCCTTATATGGTAGTGAAACTTAGTGATGCACAATTCATTAGAACAAATAATGATGAAACTAGGTGTGATTGACTCGGAACAACACTCAAAGAAATATTTCTCATAGAAGTAATTATTAAAGGCTCACTCAGAGAACTAGGAGATTTTGGAGAATTAGGACAAGCTTAAACAAAAGGAAAAGTAGCAAGAACTTTCTTACAAGAAACTATAAATCTAACCTAGTAGAGAAGCTCCTCAAGTTTATCCAATGTTAGAGTAATGGCTTCATTAGTGTCCAATATCATAGTTTTCCTTACACGATCCATAGCTACAAAAGTGGAGTTTCCATGTGAGAAATAAAACAAAATCACCTAAACCAATGTTCATCTTAGTAAATTTAGTTGTTCTACATATTATAAAGCCTAGATAATCTCCCTACCAACAAGGCCAAAATGTTATCACCCATAAGTTTCCATCTTGCAAAGATAGATCATGGAGTCCAAATAACTATAGGAAATAAGCCATCACCACCTTGCTTACTTCCTCTCACTTCAAAGTTAGTGCATGTTAACCACAGAGTGGTATCCCTAAGTGATCCGAGGGATCAATTGAAAATAAACTAACTATTAGTAGTACCTTAAATAAAAATAATAAAGTGTTGTTCTACGTAAAAGTTTACAATTCAATAAAGCAGACAACAAGAAGAAATCCACTAAAATGCTATAAAAATGCAAAAAAATATGCAAATATTTACTAAGGAAAACTAGGCATGCAAACCAATGCAAATTTATGCTAAAATCAACTAATTGTTGTGCAAAAAAACAAACAAATATAACAAGTATTAATCACTGTTTTATTTTTTGGAAATAGTAATGCAATGTTGTTTTTGTATTTTTTTATATTTGTTGTGCATGCAAATCGAGGAGGAGTTATAAATCTTGTATCTTTCTACAATAAGTTACAAAAAATAGGAAACTTAATCTACTTTCGTTTTTGACAGAAAAGCTAAGGACAATAAATAAAATTAACCAATATGTATGCTCAACATTATGCCTAAGGATGCATGAAAATCAAGTAGAACTAAATGAGTGTCTTTTTAATGAATAAATAAACTTATAGATCAACCAGTGCCTTATATGGAGCTAAATATGAATGAAAAAAATGAGTAGGGTAAACAAAATTATTTAATTCCTACTACCGAGTTTCCTATTAAGAATGCAATAAAAGAGAGAGTATATAAAATATAGAAATTCTTACACAACAAACACATGTACTAGTCACCAATATAGTAGTCGATATACCTTTATGACCCTAGGTTGTAGAAGAAAAAATTCCTTGACTGGTAGGAAGACACCAAACACTCTCCAAGATCTCGGGGAAGTCAATATTCTTCAACATGTCCACATCGCATGGGATAGAAGAAACCATGATCATGAGTGTAAAGAAGTTCAACCAACACTTGTACTCTATGCTAGCTCTCAATCACACATTCTCTAGAAGAAAATATGAAGCAATGAGAAAAATACAAAGCATTGATCTACCCCCTTCACTACGTGCAATGCTTTATAACAATGAGAGAAGTGTAAGAATAGAGAAAGATAAAAATAAAGTGTCATTCCTCCCAAACTACTCCAAGGGAATCTCTATATGAAGTGTTCCATCTCCGAGAGGAAAAATAACTCATGCATATAACAAATAAAACTCCATGAAAGCACCCTCACTCAAGAATAGATATCTTCATGCAAGGAACAAAACAACACACCAATAACAACCTCCTATAAAGTACACCCCTTCTCCAAGATAGATTTTGTCTTTGAATTAAATATTCCTCCATCAAAATATGTCGAAATTGAATTTTCCATCAAAACAAATTTGCAAGAATACTAAAAATGCTCAAGGTAAAAGAGTGAAATCGTAAGGGAGGAAACTTACAAGAATAATACCTCCATGCTTAGAATAGGTTTAAGATATTTGCAGCGCATATTTTTGTCTTAATTGAAATGGCAGCTAGGTACTATAAGTAGAAATATGTAGGGTGTCATAAATATGGGGAAAACCTCCTTCAAGTAAGGAGCACCCTCCCTACACTAGAAATGGAAAGTGTTAGTACCATTCACATAAATGGGAAGGCTCCTCAAGGAAATAACATCAATCCTAAATAGAAAATTCCATCAAAGTAAACCATAAGTAAAATTAACAAGGTTTACTCAAGTAGGGTGAGTTGGTATAGGCTAAGAATAGAAACAAGAATGGTCAAAAGAAGGTGTGAGGAGGCTTCCTAGAGTAGTGTGCCCTTGGTCAAAGTCATAGGAAAATATATCAAGTAAAACTTATATGGGGCCCCACCAAGCACCCTCTAGAAGCTACAAAAATGGATTTGGACCCTGAAAATTTAAACATGACCTTGGAATGGCTTGAAATTTAACACTATTTTTGTATGCCATATTGGGTATCCAACAAAATAAACACCCAGCTAAAAACTCCTACTAAAAATAAACCAAATTTTTATGGTCTTGGATTGAGCTGAAATTACCATGAACAATGATCAATATTGGGTCCTAAAAAATGCGATCCTCCTATAATTTTGACCAAATTTCTAAAACATCTTCCAAAAATAGATTTTTCTAAAAATATAAGCTTCTTTGACTTCTCAAATTCAAACCATATGCCCATAACCATAAAGGGTATTCAAAAATATGATCACACACACACACACACACACACACACACACACACACACACACACATGACTTTCAAGAAATGCAAAGACATGAATTTGGCCATACTCTTTAGGAGTCTTCAACATCCCATTCTTTCTCTACATGTTGCAATTAATCTATAAGTATGGGGAACCTACTACCACTAAAACCCGACCTACTACATGTGATGTGCCTTTAGAAGACCTGCATATAAGCTACCCACTCAAAAACATGCTCAACTATCCTAACTATTCTAGTATTCAAGTTTGACTGTAAGCTTATAAATAACCCAGTTTCACATCTGATTTCTATTCATGTCAATGCTAAATAGAATACCAAGATACTTGGTGATTTCCCCCCTTTGAACCCATTTCCATTGGGAAGGAATCCACCCTGGGTGATCTTATAATCCAATAAGTATCATAAAGGTTTTCTCCTCTTGTAGTATCTCTTTAGAAGCTTTACAAAAGGTGTTCATAAGCATAGTGGGAGTTGATTAAATATTATTGGGGAAGGCCAATAACTTTACCTTGGTAAACTACCTTTTATAATAGATAACCCAAGGCATTAGATGTGAGAACATATAAATCAGGGTCTATAGGGTATCCCTGCGTCATTGATCTGCTAAGAGGAATAAGAAGGGATCTATTAACACACACAATAACCAAAGCATTGGAAACAAGAATATTGACATAATATATGAACTTTGACCCAAATCCTAGCCACTCAAGCATGTGGAGAATTAATTTCCACTCCAACTTGTCATAGGCCTTTTAATAGTCCAACTTTAGATACATTCATTTAAAACCTCTCTCTTTGGACATTAAAAAATCCAAACATTCAACGATGGAAATGACTCACAAAATTCTCTTCCCGATAGTATTTCAAATACAAAAATATTCCACCACATAAAGATAAATCTATATCTTGATGTAAACATTGACAACTTTCAGTTTGATGATATGAAATATTTTTTTTTCGAGCATGATTGATTTGGAAGCCTAATTTTGTCTAATGAATATGAGCCTGAAAATCAGAAACCTAATCATGATCTCCTTGCTAACAAATATAACCATAAGGTATCATAGTTCTATAATCAAACTTGTCCTAAATATGATAAATACTCTTAGGTAATTACTCTTGGTAGTCCAAAAAACGTTTTGGACTCTTATGCCATTGGTCATCGTGATTTTATTTATGATGATCCCTTAGGAACCTACCATTTGGATGACATTTTCTTCCCAGAAGAAAGTGAGAAGATGCCTAAAGTTCCCAATGATGGATCTAATCAACTTTGGGTTTCCCCCAAAGATAGTTTGCTAAAGACTGGTTTACATTTCTCATTAGCTAATTCAATACATCTTGATACCTTTTTATACAAGAAGGATGTTAAGGAAAGTGTTTTTTAGCTTAAGATTGTTTTGGTGGATGCTCTAATTTTTGCAACTCCATCATAACCCAAAAAATCACTCCCTTTGACCTAAGTTGTCCTCTAGTTTATGATGGTTATATTGAGTCTTTCACTAAGGAGAGGATATGCTCTAACCATGTTATTCTAATTTAGATAGATAGACATACTACTTAGCTTCCATCTTGTACCAAATGAGGAAAATTGTATCGTTGAAGCACTTTCTGGGTTTTCATGATCAACATGAAAGGATCTTTACGATGGATGGATAGCACATGCTCCATGATCTGGAAAAATTCCTAGAAAAAATGAGGCATAGTACAACAACACTATTTATGGAAATTTTTCTTAGTTCATTTGGCCTTATTCTAGGAGGACCCCTAACAATAGATGCATGAACTAACACTTCATCAATCCCTACAGGAAGCCATGGTTTCTTTCACTCAATATAAATGGACTCGTATCTACCATTACTGGATGTAAGGAGAGAACACGAAAAGTAATAAAAAAATTATATATCTCAATAAATGATCACATAGCAAACTTTGCATTAATAAATAATCACATAACAATTCATAAAACATTAAACATAACTAGAATTGATGGCTATATAAAATATGTTGAAAGGAGAAATCACACCTAATCTGATGAACTGGTCAACAATACAGTTGGAATGGTTGACCCCGCGTGTTTCTCTTCAGCTGTATGACCCTCTATTAGTCTTGCGCTGCCCTCAATCGACGAAGAAAGATCTTAAAGTACCTGCCAAAATCATTCAACCTCCATAAATATCTAAAAAGTCAATACAAGTCATATTTGTAGCGCATTATTTACTCTAAGATGCATTTTTATGAGAGTTTCAGAACATACCTGAATGTGCTCCTCTTGGTTTCGAGAATAATTTATTGGATCCACGCGTCTAATATTTGATCAAACTGCCTCCCTTGATTTGAAGTAGCAACAACGAAGTCAACATTGACTTTGTTGTTGCTCCGTTGGATCGAGGGAGGTTTGATCCAAGATTAAACGACTCCAATAAATTATTCTCTACTGAACAGGGCCAACCACGTGAAGGTGGAAGCTATTATGGTCCCTCCACCCCCCCTCACATCACTCTCAATTCCCCAATACCCAACATATAAATCTATTGAAATATTTACAGCAAAAACAAACATATATACATACCAATATTCACAACTGTTTACAATGAAATAAAATGTTTCCTTGATCCATTTGGAGTGAGCTCAATTATCCTAAGAGCAAAGTAACAACTATTCCATAACATCATACACTACACTAAATAACTTTACATCTAAAAACTAGAGAATGAAAATTGATGTGAAAAGAGGCTTTATTCTATTCCATCATATGACTTGGTTGGAGTATTAAAATGTACCTGTAAACATTATATAACTCATCCCACTTTGATATATAAGTGAATACATGTTATTTTTCCAATATTTAATCATAAACTCACTCAAAATACTAAAATTAATGCTTTGGAAAATAATAGTTCTAAACTCATATGTAATCATGAAAATGGTCTTAATGTAAGGCTGCATGAAAGCATAATATGGTGAAAAGTGAAGTAAAAGGTTGGTAAAAGAATGACATTTTGGCGACCCAACAAGTAAAAAAATGTATTTTATAGAAAATATATTTTATATTAAATAGTTATTAAAATATCCATGTACATCATCATTTAGTACTTTTAGCCGACCTCTTCTTCTTAGCGCTATAGTTCCTAATCATTTCATCAATATCTATGTCTTCGTTCTCTGGGTGCTATTCAAAATATGATTGTCATTACGTCCTCTCACGTAGAGAACACCTAGTCGTGGGGTACTCACGGGGTAATGGAGGCCATTGTGATGAGGTATCACCTACAAAAGAAAAAAATACAAAATTTAGATGGCCAATTTTTAAATATCATTGAACTAGTTTAGTAATATTAAAAAAAACACCTGCAATGTCATTATTTATCTAGTGCACTGGTCGGCACCATTGGAATGGTTTCCCCCGTGTGCTCCTTTTCAATTGTATGAGCCTCAAGTACAACATTCTTTTCCATTGAGACCACAAACTTTATAAGGACAATCATAAATGTATAAGTAAAAACAAATAGAAGTACAAAATGTATAACTATGAAATTATTAAGTATATGATTAAAATACATCCATATTATCGTCATGTTCCATCTCGGTCATAGCACCATCGTGGAGCTGCACCCCCATGGAATATTGGGACTGCATGGGAGAACCATCTTTTGGTTGCAAACTGCTATCAATGCACTGATCTCCAATAGTAGTGCGTTCGTTGATAGTGTTGCTCCCCTGATTAAAACAAAGTTGTAAATATTAATAATATCCAACATGACTGTATTATATTAATAATAAAGGTTAATGTGGATTGCATTTTATTTACCTTATCTTGCAAAGTTGTTCTTGGTAACTGCCCCAAGATTTTTCGGTGTTGAACTACAACTTTATAGCTGTACTTGTAACCAAGTTGGAGGTCTTCCTCCGTGGTTTCAGTACCAAACTCGTCACCCTGCATTGCGTAAGAGTATGTATTTTTAATGTTATTCGCTGCAATTACCTAAATGTTTTAAGGCAATACAAATAATATATTTAGGTACTTACAATTCGTGACTGCAACTTCAAGTAGTCGCCATGGCCTAGCTTGTGCTGGCCACATTTGGAAAGCCTTGCTTTTGTTGCCTTTGACGTGTTAGTCAACCTATCATCAAAAGTTTCAAGTATGTTAATATATACCACAATTTTATTTACATCTAAAAACAATTGAAGGTATTGAATTGAAATTGTAATTTACCTTTTGGGACCAGAGGGTGTTTTTCCTTCATCTGTTAATTTCTTCTCTTTTGCGTCCTCAATGAGGGCCTTCCATTCCCTCTCTGGAATCATTAGAGGATGCTCGTACCTATAGTTTTGTTTCAAGTGCTTCCGATATGTTTCTCGTGTATATTTTAAATATTGTCCAGCTGCGGCGGTGACCAAGGTCTTATTAAATGTGTCTACACCAAAAAGTTTTTCGAGATAATCCATCAATTCTTTTTTGAAGTTGGAATTCTAGGAATTCCACCTCTCCCATACGATGGGCCCAAAAATAATAAAACGCCTTATTCTCCAAGGACCTATAAAAATCTTTATTCCATACACGCAAAATTATTATATGATTATTAATTTAAAAATAATAATTTAGATGATTTATATTTGTCTACATAGAGAACATGAAATGATTAAAATTTTAAAAATTACCCAGGACTTTAACTTGCTTTAATGGAAGCCCTTCCTCGTTGACCATAAATGTGCCCTTAAAGGTCCCTGTGTTGGTCACATGTCTTGCTTTAGGAAAATAAACCATATAGTTTGTCAAATCATCGGCCTCATCTCCGTCACCACCTACAGAGCCTACCTGTGTGGTCGCTTCCTCGGTGTGCGTGTCGTCGCTCCCACCTAATGATGTGGAAGGTGGAGATCTAAATAGTTGTGTCTTGGAAGCTATACGAGGGCTTGCATTGGGACCCTATGGCGTCTGTGCAGCGCCACTACTACTGACACCATGCATGTCGGTGTCAACAGGATAAAAAAATATCTATATAAGAAAGAAAACATTTTTTTGTTTAGATATTGTAAAAGTTAAAAAACAAGCTTTCATAATTGATCTTATGACATAAAAATAAAACCACTTGAAATTATGGTTATTACCTTATATGTCTTAAACCTTGTCATAACTTCTTTGATCCTTTCTTCGACCTCAAGAGTTTGATCTAGAATATCTAACAAGTGAGATAGTTCTGTGTTTGCTTTATTGATGTTTTTTCTAATTAAATCCATAGGGCCGGGGTATTCATACAAATCCCTTTCTCCAAGAAAATCATCATCAACATCATGTCCCGCCGACTACATATTCAACAAAATAAATCATAATTCGGTTATGTAAACTATTGATTAAGGTTGGTTGTCATTGATGTCAACCCTTGAAGAAATCCCTGTAGCACAAAGGTTTGGGTAATGGACCCAAGTTTGTTTGATGTAAAGATGACTCATTATTGTCTTGTCATGGTTGATAATAAGTATAGATGGATGAAATCCAAAGTGGTCCCCTTATGGTGAAATCCCTCACGGGAAGACGCTTTATGGATTGTGTTATCCTAGAAGTATGGTTAGAGAACCCATGCTTAATTGTGGAATAATGAGATGAAGGACAGTTAATTTGTCAGTGAAACTATCCTAGATGCATAGTTATTGCCAGGCCATTTCCGGTGGTATGTGGAACGTCACATAACTCCTCACAGTTAGAGAGTTATGACCATATGAAATTGGAGAACCCTCATGAGTGTTATAGAAGCCCCCAAGAGTCAAAGTGTCTTGCAAAAGAAATTATTTTAAATGGAGAAGCCCTAAAATAAGGAAAGTGTAAGGCTACATGGAGATATAAATAAGAGGCAAAGCTCACTCATTAAGGACACACTTTTACATATTGTATATCTATTTTCTTGTGTAAATCTTATTGTAAATACTTGTGGATACATCTGAAGTGGCGAACGTCTGCAGTAGCATGAAGGGTTGATGACAAAATTCTTGAAATTACAGAAAAAACCCTATTTTCTGAGGCGTACATGGGTTATCTGTGTATAGGGTGCATACAATACATGGGTTGTCTGTGTATAGGGTGCATATGTACGCGGGCTGGCTGTGTACAAGGTGAGTACATGTTGGTAAAGCCATGGAAACTTGAGAAGATGAAGATGCAGAGGTTCTAGATTCTGAGATTAAGCTCCAAGTAAGGTCTAAAGTGCTCAGATACATCAGATCCATCCATTGGTTCAAAAGGTATGTCTTATTTCTATGAATAGTTGGATTTTGATGTATGCATGAGGAATCTCAATGGAGATTTGAAGATTCTCCCTAGAGAGACTAGTGGATACATGGGATCTTCTACATAAGTCAGATCTACTGAAATACAGTGCTGGTATATTCATCATTGATACTTCTTGTTGAGGCACTCTTGTATTTCTTGGCACATGGCTAAAGGTTTTTATGGTACATGGTTGAGATCTTGCATTAGTTGATGTATTGAGAGGCTGAATATCATAAAGGTTTTGATGACTAAGATCATGTGAGGGAAAGCATACTTGTTTGTGATTTCACACACCTATATGGCATATGACTAGAGAGAGACATATTTTTCTTAAGTAAATTTTATGTATGAGAATGCATGCACAGGGTACAGTTACAGTCTAGATACAGTGACAGGATACAGATCTATGTGAAAGAAGTTACAGAGGGTCAAAAGTTTTCAAGTGAAAGAAACCCTAGTTCCAGAAGGCATATACAGGCTGCATAACAGATAGGGAACATACATATGCAGGATTCATAACAGATAGGGCACGTACATACATGATATGCATCACTACAGGTCATGTACCTGTGTACTGTGCAGTCTCACCTGAGATAGTTCTATGGGTGACTGCAATGCTCATATGCTTGCAGTCTAGGAAAGATTGGGGATCTGGGATTACAATTCATCTTCTTAATCCTTGATCCGATGGTTCTTTCTTTTATTCTTAAGAGCCATTCATCTATTAAGGTTATGCATGCATTCTAACAAATCTAACATATATCATATTTCACAGAATTATTCATTCATCAACTAGCTACTTATAGAACGTAATTATGCAATCAACACACCACATAACACATCTATTACCGTGGTTCACCCCCTCCTGGGATATGTTCACAAATATATGGCTTCTCAGGCTCAATTATTATGGTTTTGTAATAGATCATGTCGCGCGCACTAAAAATCCATTCATACAATCACAAAACAGACTCCACGACCTTTGTGAGGCTGACTAAATCGCATCATGCTCCTCAGCCTACGATCTAACCCTCAAGGTCTAGTTCTTTTTCTTCCCTACAACTCAACAACTTACAAAACTGGTATCCGATCTCACAATAGTTTCCTTGACTACACAGACCAAAAATTAATAACCAAAAGCACATGATAACAACTCCCTTGACCTAGAACTCCTAGGTACTCATTTATATTATTTTTCTATCTCATTGGCCATTACAATCTCCTACAAAAACCCTAACCCTAATGTAGTTAGGTTTTCTTGCATTTGTGCCTTGCAAGTGTTGCTTTTCCTTCCCACTGTCTTTTTCCAATTCTGGGTTTTATCCTCCGAAAATAGTATTTCCTCAAAATAGGCTTGCACCCAACATTCATCCACTCATAGATGTTGAAATTTTGATTAAGGAGTTAAGAGTATTTGAAATTATTTAACATTTAATTCATATCATAGTATCTGCATGCATGAGAATCATTGAAAGAAAGACATTCACAGTATACACAAGGATTTATCCTAGGAAACCCTCTTAAGAAAGAAAACCTAGAAGAACTTCTTCAGTATAGATTCATCAACCAAGTACAATTTCAGAGAGAGATATCCAATATATACAAAAGATAAGATAGAAACCCTAGTTGAAGTACTTCCTTCCTTCCTTTGTTGTGCACAAGAGGACCTTCACTATACCCATAAAACACAAGAGGGGCATAATTTCTTGATGTCCAAATGAGGGAGAATAATTCTCTATTTATAGTAGTCTAATGTACCTTAAGTGGGCCAACTTGAAAAAGGTCAAATAGAAAATACAATATCATTTTATTTCTTGAGCCAACATTACAAATATGTTTTAGCATTATTCTTTTAGGGTTTTGACTTGATCAAATACAATAAGAATATCTTCCAAAGTTACATAAAACATCAAAACTCTCTCTTAGAAAGGAAGGTATTCTTCTGGAATGATGGTCAATATTGCTTATGTACATCTATACTCTGGACCATTTACTTGTTGAATTTCCTTGAATCTATCTATCACTAGAAGTTTTGTAACAACGTCATGCATCTAGAACCTCATTATCATATGTAGCATCTCTCTAGTGGGCACAACCTCATCGTCCTTTTGAACATTATGAGTTTAAGTGTCCTTTCAGAACTTATTTCATTACGAGACTTCATCTAGCTAACACAGAACTAAGCATCTAGCTCACACAGAACTAGGTAACTATCCAACTCACACAGAATTGGGAAACTAGCTCTAAAGCTATCCCTTCTGGTTGGCACACCAGGCATCCATCCCATAGTGACTAGGAATATAACCACGAGGGTTAGGCGATCTAGTGTGCACACACTAGCCATCTAACCCAAGGCTAGGAATCCTCCAACCACATAGGTTGGCCCTCCAGCTTGAAAGTTTCATCTCCAAGGCCTGAAGGCTGGGAATCCTGAACCTATGCAAGATCAAGTTGACTTGTGCCACAATCGATGACATGCTCGTGAATGAATACCCATTTTTGCTACACTTTGCATGTTATTTCCATTGGAATTGCATCTATAACCCATCACTCCCTCTTACAAGGGAAATCCTTCAAGACCACGCTAAGCTTGTCCCTGAAATATTCAAACTTTATATTTGACAGAGGCTTGGTCAACACATTGGATATCTTCTCGTTTGTGGAAATATATTGGAGCTTCATAGCTCCCTTTTTCACCAAGTCTCGGATATAATGGTACTTGATCTCGATATGCTTTGAATTTTCATGAAACACGGGCTTCTCAAACAACTTTATGCAACTCTGGTTGTCACAAAATATACATGTCACCTCCAACCTGAGATCAAACAACCCTGGAAGAAAATTTCGAAGCCACATAGATTCACTACTAGCTGAGATTACTATTATATATTATGCCTCAGTCGTACTGAGTGCCACACTAGTATGCTTTCTGCTAATCCACGAGATCATATTTGATCCCAAACTAAAGCAACATCATGATGTACTCTTCTAATCTGCGACACTACCAACCCAATCTGAATCATCATAGCCTTGCATTCTTATCTTACAATCTAAAACATATCTGAGTCCCTAGTCAACTATACCTTTCACGTACATCAACACGTGTTTTTCCACCATCAAGTGAACACGTCTCGGTTCAACCATATAATGACTCAATGTGTTCACCGCAAAGCATATATCTGGCCTTGTGTTTGTCAAATACATCAAAAAACCAATCATTTGTCTATACATGGTGGCATCTATTGTCTCTAAAGAAGTATCACTCAATAACTTCAGGTTTGTCACCATCGACGTAGGTATGGATTTACAATCCATGATTTTGAATCTCTTCATGATTTCTACAACATATTTTCCTTGGTTAAGGAAAATCTCGTATGATTTCTGCCACACCTCTAGAACCAAGAAATAATGCATCATACCTAGGTATTTCATATTGAACTCTGCAGTAAGCTCCCTCTTACACTCAATGATGAGATTCTCATCCCCTGTTAGAAACAAGTCATCCACATATAAAAACAATATTACTGGTCCACCATCCACAACCTTGTAGTAAAGGTTAGAGTATGCTTTAATCTTGGTAAATCCCAAGCTCAACATAAAACTGTCAATTATTTTGTACCACGTCCTGGGTGCTTGCTTCAATGCATACAAGGACTTATTTAGTCTGCACACATGTGTCTATCTGTCATGTGTCTCAAATCCTTTTGGATACTCCACGTACACTTCATCTTCCACTACACCATTCAGAAAAGTTGTATTTACATTCATCTAATGTACCTTCCACTTCATCACTACAACTATCGCAAGTATAGCTCTGATCGAATTATATCTTGCTACAGGAGTAAATGTCTCCTCATAATCTATTCCTTCTTTCTGGGAGAAACCATGAGCCACGAACCTTTACTTATACTTCTCAATACTTCCATTTGTCGAATGCTTCATCTTGTAGATCCATTTGGAACTCACTACTAACTTCTCTTTCAGTCTTGGAACCACATCCCAAACATCATTCTTCATATTGGACTGGTACTCCTCAATCATGTAATCCTTCCATACTTTCTTCTATGCATCCTATTCATAACAAATAGGTTCTACATCAATGATATCACATAACAATGCCACATAACTAGAATATGGTCGTGGCTTCTTGATTTCTCTGAAAGATCCATCTGGAGCACCATACTTTTCTGCATCTTGAATAATCTCTCGAGACCAAGATGGTCTTGTTTTATTTTTAATCATTTTTCTAGATGGATATGTAGGTCATTGTGTTTATGCCATGTCATGATCCTCTAGAACATTCTCTTCTAGTGTAACATCATCATCTAAGCATGTTTATGGAACTCTAGGAGCTTCAGGTTCTTCATCATGGACCTCATCTGAATAATTCTACTTTTATCTACTGAAAGTTGCATCCTCATCGAAGGTAACATCTCTTCTAATATCAATCTATCTATAACCAGGGATGTAAACTCTTTATTCCTTCTATGTCTCACTATATCCAACAAATATACCCTTCTTTCCTGAAGGATCCAATTTTTATATCTCATCCTTGGGAACATGCACATACACTGGACAAACAAATATCTTCAGGTGGCTGACCTCTGGCTTTTATCCTATAAATATTTCTTCTGGAATTTTGTTTCCAAGTGCATTGTGAGGAATTCTATTTTGCACATATACAATAGTCTTGGCTGCTTCTGCCCACATGTGCATCGATAAGTCTTGATCATGAATAATAGCCTTTACTACTTCCATTATCGTTCGGTTCTTTCTTCCCGCCACGCCATTCTGTTGAGGATTTTAGGGCGTAGTGAGATCCCTCTTAATCCCAACTTATTTACAGAAAGCTTTGAAGTCATCCAATTTGAACTCTCCTCCATTATCTAACCTCAAAATATTTATCTTCTTTTTAGAAAGATTTTCTACGAGAGCTTTGAATTCCTTGAACTTTTTGAATACTTCTCTTTTTTCTTTCAAGAAATAGATGCAAGTTTTACGTAAGAAATCATCAATAAATGAAACATAATATACATACCTGCTAAGTGAAGTGGTTGTCATCGGTCCACAGACGTTTGAATGCACGATGCCCAAAACACCTTTGGCTTTGTTGTCACTTCTTGGAAATATACTCTTGATGTTCTGTCCTTGCGCACATCCCTTGCATATACCATCATGATTCACCCGAATCTTTGCAAAAACTATAACCATATTGCTCACTATCAATAATGTGTTGTAATGTATTTGAGCAAGTCTTCTATGCCATAGCTCACATGGATTTACGATGTTGTGTACTAATGTTGAATCTGAGTGTCCCCTTAATTTGTATAGACCTCCTTCTTGAACACCAATCACAATAGCATCATCAATATAATTTCCTCTTGGCCACATAAGAACTTCACCATCAAGGAAAGCAACTATGAATCCTTTCTCATCCAATGCTGAAATAGAAAAGAGATTGTTCTTCAAACCAGGTACATACAAGACATATTTCATCTTCATAGGTTTTCTAGAATCCAACTCGTAGGAGGCTTCTCCTACCCCTTTAATGGGATATTGATAGTCATCACTGAGCTTCACCTTATGATATTCACCTTATGAGAAGAATCCTTCTGAACCAGATTTGAGAGAGAATCCTTGTAACTAGTCATGTGCTTAGAAGCACCACTATCAACAAGGCATGTGTCATTTCCATGTGTGATTTTCCCTGTAAGAGATGATATCAATACATATTCTTCACTTGAATCATTTTATTTTATTATATTTCGAGTGGGTTCATCATCTTCTATGACATGAGAATGATGTCTTTTATTCTTTCCTTTTCTGATCTGATCTTTTACGTGAGGACAATTTCTTGCAATGTGTCCCATCTTTTGGAAGTTGTAGCATTTGTAACTTGAATAATATTTTTGAGTATTTTGTCTTTTATGACTTTTGAAACTTCCTAGGGGGATGGACCTATTTCCTTCTCTTTCCTTTTCTTGCATGTGATAATAGTGCTTGATTTTCATCATCACCCAAGTTTTCTTCTCTTGTTTCCAGCCTAGCTTCTTCTTGAGTGCAATCTTCCCATAGCCTGCTAAAATTTGTTAGATTTCTTCTAGAACAGATTTCCTAAATAAATTATTCCCAAGATCTTGGGAGACCATTTACAGTAGTCATTAATAGTTCAACTTATTCAACTGTGTCTCCAATAGCTTCGAGTTTTTCTTTGATTTGAGACACCCTCGTGAAGTAGGATTAAGTGGTTTTTGAATTCTGCATCTTCACATTCTTGAGTTGTGTCCTTAATGTCATCTTCCAGTTGATATTCTTGCCTTCATATAATAGAGATAAGGCATCAAACATATGCTTTGGAGTCTTCAATGATGAGACATGAGGGATCAAATGATCCTTGATAGAATCTGCAATAATCCTCTTTGCTTTAATCAGGTTCTTTTTGTGCCTTTCCTTAGCCTCATCTCCCTCTGGCTCTTCAACCTCTTTTTCAATGACTCTTTCTATATATTTTTCTTCTAGAATGAGCATCACTCTATATTTCCATGCTCGAAAGTTATCATCACCTTCAATATTTTCATCAAGCTTGGTGTTGGAAATCATTTTGCCCTGGGATCTTGAAAAACAAATATGACAAAAATTGAAATTTTGCAAAAAATGAATTTTGACCTTACCAGTGAGTGTGTTGTGCCAAGGTGACCTCCTTGGTGAATTTATCTTGACCAACGTCCTTCAAAAATTGGGTGGCGTCATCACCTAGGGTTTCATGAGGAGACCCTAATTTTTCAAAACTCGTCAAACTGAAAAATTGAACCATGGAAGAGGTGTGCTATGCTTAGGCATGCCTTTATGAGGTCTTATCTTTCCCAACGAGCTCCTCTAGATTGTGAAAATGGCCTCTTTCAGGGATGCTATGATACCATGTTGAAATTTTGATTAATCAGTTAAGAGTATTCATAATTATTTAACATTTAGTTCATAGCATATTAATTGCATGCATGAGAATCACCGAAAGAAATACATTCACAGTATACACAAGGATTTATCCTCGGAAACCCTCTTGGGGAAGAAAACCCAACATAAATTCATAAGTATAGATTCATCAAACAAGTACAATGTCAGAGAGAGATATCCCTAAATATAAGATATACATAAGATAAGATAGAAACCCTAGATGAAGTACTTCATTCCTTCCTTTGTTGTGCACAAGAGGACCTTCTTTATACCCATAAAAACACAAGAGGAGCGTAATTGCTTGATTTCCAAATGAGGGAGAATAATTCTCTATTTATAGTAGTCCAATGTACGTTAAGTGGGATGACTTGACAAAGTTTAAATAGAAAATACAATATCATTTGATTTCTTGAGCCACCATTACAAATATGTTTTAGCATTATTCTTTTAGGGTTTTGACTTGATCAAATACAATAAGAATGTCTTCCGAAGCTACATAAAACATCAACAGTAGAAAGTAGGTTGCAATGTTTTCATCATCCTTCATCTTCGATTATTTGAACTTGGCTCTGAAGGTTTGAAGTTTGGCTCCCTTGACTTTAGATTCTCCTTCGTAGATATTCTTCATTTTTTCACAGACTTCCTTTGCGGACTCACAATGAAAAACCTTGGGGTATATTGATTCAGTCAAACCATTCAGGATATAATTTTTAGCTCTATCATCATTATCTTCAAGTTTCTTTCCATCCTTACCTATTGTGGGAGTGGTTGGTGCTTTGTATCCATCTACTAATGCTCTCCAAAAATTGAATCCATGTGCATGCACATATGTTTTCATTCATCTTCTCTAGAAGTCATAGTTCTGACCGTCAAACTGTGGTACCCCAATATTAGCATAGTCCATGAAATCCTTCCAGTGGTTATATTGCTTTTTGAATGACTTACTATGATACCAATTATTGGAATATTGAGAGGGGGGTGAAACAATATGATCACTTTTATTACTTTTAACCACAATATGTATTGTTTAACTTTAAGAGTAGTTCATCAATAATATTCAGAACATCATGAGCAATATAAATAAACAGTGAATAATGAGAAACTACACAAGTACATAGTACACTAGAATTTTACGTGGAAACCCAATGCAGGAAAAAAACACAGAATTATTTTCTTATATGTCAAAAGAAATGAATTCATATTAAGCACCAACTTCGTTGTTTTCTAACTACAACTAGAAGGAGGCTACAATCCCCTAGTTTCTCAAGCTCCAACCTAAAGGAAGCTACGATTCCCTTAGTTTTTCAGCACCAACCGAAAGGAGGCTATAACCCCCTTTCCTTGCCCCATCCTATCGCCCTAAAATATAAGTACCACAATCATTGATACTGCCACTGTCTCTCTGTCACTGTCAATATGTACCTATGAAACCTATCATTGTAAAACCTGTACCAACAACCTGTCACAACCTGTATCAACAACCTGTCTCAATAATCTTATCAACCAATCAGATCTGATCACATAGATCTCATACCCACTGTCACAAGTGTATAGCTCAAACCATGTACAACTATGTCTCTCTAATCATGTGCCATACATATACAAACATCCATAAACCAAGTATAGTGAACCCTCACATCAACCATGAATCAAACCCTCACTGTTATGCATCCTCAACCTGTACTAATATCTTCAGCAACACACCTTAACCAAGAAGCCTCAAACATGTACCAAATGATACAAGATACACCTCAATAAGATACACAATAATGTGTGCCAACTACAAACAACAAGTGCACCATCGATGTGTTTCTGTAGATCTGCCTCATATAGCATGTACCATACATCCAATAGTCCATCAAGGGAAAATTCTCAATCTCCCATGACCATATCTTAAGGAATCACCAAAAACAACTTCAAACAAGCATATACCATACCTTTTACTTATGTAGATGACTCGGGTGTACCTTAATAGTATCACACATGCTTGTAGCCTCTTCTCAGCTTCTCCAGTATGGTACAAACCCCAATCTTCAGATCAGGTTTTCCCTCGCGAGATGAAACCTTCTATCTAGCAGGGCCTCGCATGATGAGCTCTAGACAACCCACAGGGGTGCCTCGTGTGACACCAGTAGTTTGACCAACGGGGGTTGGATAAATTAGGGTTTTAAAAAAAAACCTCACTCTTCTCTGCAGTCACGAAACTTTGTCATCACTCTTCCTTCGTTGTGTCATATTTGTGCAACCTCAGATTTGTCAATGAAATACCTGCAATAAACATTTCACAAGATAGATATTCAATGTGATCAATAGGTGATAATGGGAGTCTCTTGATATTTTATTTATATTTTTCAAGTGCCTTCCTTTAGAGGCCATCTTGTAACTATTTTACCCATCTTCCTTCTTCTAAGGCTAACTCACTTTCTTGTTCAACTACTTTACCCATAATTAGTAAACTCACAATTTCTTGTTGCAACTACTTTACCCATAATTAGTAAACTCACAATTTCTTGTTGCAACTAATTTATTTTTAATCACTTTCTTGTTTCAACAACTTTACCCAAAAATATCTTCTTGTTGCAACCACTTTGACTAGAAAACTTCTTTGATGACTTTCTAGGAGCTTCTAGAATAATTGACTGCTTGTTTACCTTCTAGGAGCTTCTAGATTATTCTTGAGGGTCCTCCAACTTCACAAGGCCATATCTCCTTAACCGTGAGGAACCACGTGGCATTTCACATTATCCTTAGGAAACAAAACAGCGTCTATCCATGTATGATAGTATTACCTATAATTACATTTTCCTTTACGTCCATATTCCTTAATCAATTTGGTTCCATAACCACACCTCTCGGGCTACGAAATTTGTTACCGAACTTAGCTGAGGGTTGACATCAATGACAACCAACCAATATATCAACAAATGTTTGGAAATAAAGAAACAAAATTTTATTTTTTTTTTTTTTTTTTTTTTTTATATATTTATATATTAAAATATGAAAAGTACAACAAGATGTCTACCTTGATACCATGCAACACTTTCCCATGTCCAAGCTCATGAGACTCCTCCTTATCCCTCTTTCTCAAATGTGGATGTACCAACAATAAAATCTAAAGACAATAGCAAGGATGTCTCTCTGGTTATATTTTGGCAACTTATGAGGCTATGATGAATGAATTAGCACTAGCCCATCATTTTGGCAACATGAAGCTACGATGAATGAATTAGCACTAGCCCATCCTCTTGATTTGGACTTCATTTATAGAATGATGGAGGAGGTTTAAGTATAGGTTTAAGGCCTAGAACTTAGTCAAAACAAATCATGCACAAGTTCCATGGCTTGTGATGCATCATGGCCAACCCATATTTCATTGATCTCCTCATCGCTCCTTACAAGAGTGAAACAAGTGACTGGGCACCCCTTTTCCTAGGG
Source organism: Picea sitchensis (assembly GCA_010110895.2). Classification (NCBI taxonomy): domain Eukaryota; kingdom Viridiplantae; phylum Streptophyta; class Pinopsida; order Pinales; family Pinaceae; genus Picea; species Picea sitchensis. The sequence continues at coordinate 97,400 of SNQJ01S0025298.1, forward strand.
AAATAATGAGTGGGCTCAAAATTATGGCTTTTGTAGAAGAAACATGTGATTTCAACAAAATGACATTAGTAAGTCCCCTATGAGACATAGGGTGAAAATAGAGTTGTAACATCATCATCCTTCTTCGCTATGTTGATGATATTGTTCTTATGATGATGAGTCCCTATGATCTCAACATGTAACTAAAAACCCTCAAGGATTTCTGATCTAGTTCAGGTATGATTATTAACAATGACAAAACGAAGGGTTATGATAATAAAATCCAAAAATATCACTTTATATGTTGATTTTGTGTATGACATCAATGAAATGGAGGAAATGAATTCATATAAATATATCAGAATCGATCTTCATCACAAGCTTAACTGGATCTATAGAAATGAGAAAAGGATAAATGGAGGGTGGAAAGCTTATTATGAACTTGAAAAAAATTGTAAATCGACAGTGGCTATGGGATAAAAAGAAACTATTTTTTAGACTCTTGTCACTCATGTTATCTTATATGGTTGTGAAGTTTGGGGATGCAATATCTCTATAGAATTGTGGAGAAAGATAGAGCAAATCCAAAAATGTTTAATAACTTATAATCTCAAAATTAAAGGCAATACTCATATCATATCCTCTTCATAAAAGAGAATATTTCCCCCATTGAGAACACAACTACAACCAGGTACCTAATGTACAAGAATAAATAAATGACATGGAAGAAAAGAGGCTTGATAAGATTGCCTCAAACTTTAGTGAAAACCACATACGGCTTAAGCAGGGGTGTTATAAAGATGCAAAGTCTTCGCTAAATAATTGGGGAATGAAGGAAGATGTCACTCTAAAAAAAATGATAATATTAAAAATATTATTACATCTAAATTTAAGGATAAATTGTGGTGCCATAAAGAATTAGAAGATAAAAGAAAATTAAGATACTATAAGGAGGTGAAGAACTAAATCCACACAACTGAGCATTGCTTATGCCTCTGCGATGAAATTAATGTTCGAAATGAGTGGGCATTAAAATGCTCCATCCATCTCAAGAAAGTTAGATCTCCAATAAGACTTCAAATCTATTAACCAATAAAATCCATTAATCAATAGAATGCAAGATATATATTTTTAAATATTTTAAAAAAAATAATACTTAATATAAAATTTTGAAAAAAACACAAATTATTGGTCAAAAGACAACCACTAATATCTAGCCAAATACAAATTTAGAAGAATATGTTTTTTATAATTATTTAATAGTTAATGAAATTCTTTAAAAAGTTTTATAATTATTAATAATATATATTGTTTTTAGTAATTTAGCATTACTTTTTATTATGTTAAATAAAAAATTATTAGAGGTGAAACACGTGCTTTGAATGATCTACAAATTCCTTTTGAAAGAAAATGAAGGGATATTTTTAAAATTCAAATCATTACTTAACCATGTTGGAAATTAATTTAATGTAAGTTATTTTTATTTTTATTCTAAATATAATTTAATAAATAAAATTAGTAGCAAAACTACTTATATTTGTTTCTTAAAAATGTTTTAATGTAATAAATGTATGTAATTTAAAGTGAAAACTAAAAGTAATTATAAAACAATTAAAACTTATAATAATGTATTATTCATACATAATCTAATAACAAAAGAAAAGTGATAATGACTACTACATGGCATTAAAAGTTGAAGTAGAATTACATAGATTTAGGTGTTAGTAATTATTACATGGGAAAAAAATTATATACATCGGAAAAAAAGGTGTTAGTAATTATTGTCATTGTCACAAGTGTACATTGAAGTCTTCAAAACCTTCTTAAAATAAATTGATGAATAAAAGCTGTGGCATATTAGTCATATCCATAACACTCCAAAATATTATAGAGTTGTTTCTATGGAGGTTTAAGGAAGAAAATGTCAAAGATATCTAATATCACCTAAATAATTTTAACTCAAGAATAATAACAATAATAATATTATATATTTATGATTAGATAAACAATATTGTTATATTAAAATTTGAAGTTCACTTAAAATTTGAAATTCAATGTGTAGAAATAAAAGAATTTTGAAAATAAAGTATAATTTTCATAAGTATGTGGCATTTACTTATTAATGTGATCTTCATTTGACATGCATTGCTTTAGAATGTAAAGAAAACAATGATGTCACTATTAGATATTAGATATTGTAATCGATTATTTAAGTGCTTGTTTAAAAAAAAATGTTACAATCAATGGCATCACACTAGTTTACATATAAACAAATATATATATATATATGGTAATAAAGTCCAATTTAATAATACAAAACCACCGATTTTGAATGTTGTAATATTTAAAATTTTGATTTATCAATAAATAAACTATGAAAAAATAATTATAAAAAAAAAAACTTACTTAAAATTTTTAAATACTAAACTTTGTTTTCAACTAATTTAATTTAATTTCCAAATAAAATGAAAACATTTTATTATAAAAAAAACATTTTATTATAAATATTCTATTTACATAATTTTATCATTCAATTAATTACTTAAGATATTGCTTCACAAAATAATTGACAATTATAATAACTCAATTATAAGAATTATTATGAAGAAATTTACATGTTTAAATATACTAATAATTTGAATATTGTAATTTTTAATTTAATATTATGATAATTAATTAATATATTTTTTTCAAATTAAAAATTAATCATACCACACCTGAGATTACTAATTACGTAACATATGTGGTTTCTAATTACTCAATTGTTCCCAAAAAAATTGGTAAGACAAAAGGAATGAAAACAATAAAAATTTCAAATTTATTGATAACACTTCATTATATAGATAAACATTTCATAACAAATTATATTTCTTCATACTTTTATAATTAATCCATTTGATCTTTTTATAATTAATTCATTTGACTTTTTGCCAAATCATTTGACCTTACCAAATAATGGTATTATCCATTTGACTTTTTACCAAATAATGATTGATGTAAATAAAATAAAAAATAATTTAATTATATATCTTATATGATTAAGAAAATAGTAATAATAAAGTAGTTTTAAAATAAAACATTTTCTTATACTTGTTAGTAACATTGCCAAGTTTTTAGAGCACATCTAATGCTAATTGAAACCAAGTGGTATGAAAAAATTCTGGAAATTTTCAACGTAGAAAATAAGTAAACACCATTCAAGAGGCAGATCATTGCAACAATCATGGGTTAGTCAGCGTTCTCAGAAAAAGAAGGGGAAAAATGGTAGGTGGCATTGATAAATTGACTTATTTCAGAAGTTGAATTAATGGGATCTATT